>JAJIBD010021373.1:0-53844 GCA_021461705.1 Cryptotis parvus | reverse complement strand
GACAGGACCTCCTGATGTATGTTTCACTTGACCTTGGATATTGGTATCATAATATGTACCTATATATTTATGTTATGCACATAAATGCAGTCATTCTGTAACTGTCTCTCTCCTTCTGGCTAATTTCACGCTCAACATAATCTTCTCCATGTCCATCCATTTGTAGGCAAATTTTATAACTTCATTTTTCCTAACAGCTGCATAGTATTCCATTGTGTAGATGTACCAAAGCTTTTTTATCCAGTCATCTATTTTCGGGCACTCGGGTTGCTTCCAGATTCTGGCTATTGTGAATAATGCTGCTATGAACATAAAAGTAGGGATGGTGTTTCCGCTGCGTATTTTTGGTTTCCCAGAGTAGATTCCCAGGAGTGGTATGGCTGGGTCAAATGAGAGTTCAATTTCTAGTCTTTGGAGGAATGTCCATATTGTTTTCCAGAAAGGCTGTACCAGCCGGCATTCCCACCAACAATGGATGAGTGTCCCCTTTTCCCCACACCCACGCCAGCACTTGTTGTTCTTGTTCTTTTGAATATGTGCCAGTCTCTGTGGTGTAAAGTGGTATCTCATTGTTGTTTTGATTTGCATCTCTCTGATGATTAGTGATGATGAGCATTTTTTCATATGTTTTTTTGCCATTCGAATTTCTTCCTTGCTGAAGTTTCTGTTCATTTCTTCTCCCCATTTTTTTGATGGGGTTGTTTGTTTTTTTCTTGTAAAGTTCTACCAGTGCCTGATATATCCTGGATATTAACCCCTTATCAGATGAGTATTGGGTGAATATTCTTTCCCATTCTGTGGACTGCTTTTGTATCTTAGTCACTGTTTCTTTTGAGGTGCAGAAGCTTTTTAGTTTCATGTAGTCCCATATATTTATCTTTTCTTCTAGTTGCTTTGTTAGAGATGTTTCATCTTTGAAGATGCCTTTAGCTTCAATGTCATGGAGGGTTTTTCCTATATTTTCTTCAATGTACTTTATGGATTCAAGTCTGATATTGAGATCTTTAATCCACTTTGATCTGATTTTTGTGCATGGTGTTAGACACATGTCCAAATTCATTTTTTACATGTCGCTGCCCAGTTTTCCCAACACCACTTATTGAAGAGGCTTTCCTTACTCCATTTTAGACTCGTTGCACCTTTATCAAAGATTAAATGATCATGTGTTTGAGGTTGGGTGTCAGGATACTCAATTCTATTCCATAGGTCCACGGGGTCTGTTTTTATTCCAATACCATGCTGTTTTAATTACTACTGCCTTGTAGTACAGTTTGAAGTTTGGTAAGGTGATGCCTCCCATCTTCTTTTTCCCAAAGATTGCTTTAGCTATCCTTGGGGGTTTATCGTTCCATACAAATTTCAGGATTGTTTGGTCAGTTTCTTTGAAGAATGTCATGGGTATCCTTATAGGGACTGCATTGAATCTTTACAGAGCTCTAGGGAGTATTACCATTTTGACAATGTTGATTCTCCCCATCCATGAGCAGGGAATGTGTTTCCATTTCCTTGTGTCCTCTTTTTATCTCTTGGAGCAGTGTCTTGTAGTTTTCTTTGTACAGGTCCTTTACACACTTGGGTAAGTTGATTCCTAGGTATTTGATTTTCTGTGGCACAATTGTGAATGGAATTGTTTCCTTAATATCCCTTTTCTTCTCTTTTCGTTATTTGTATATAGGAAAGCCACCGACTTTTGCGTGTTGATTTTGTATCCTGCCACTCTACTATATGTGTCTATTGTTTCTAGGAGTTTTTTGGTAGAGAGTGTAGGGTTCTCTAGGTATAATATCATGTCATCTGCAAATAATGATAGCTTGACTTCTTCCTTGCCTATCTGGATGCCCTTGATGTCCTTTTCTTCTCTGATTGCTATGGCAAGTACTTCCAGTACTATGTTGAATAAAAGAGGTGAGAGGGGGCAACCTTGTCTTGTCCCTGATCTCAGGGGGGAAGGCTTTCAACTTTTCCCCATTGAGAATGATGCTTGCTGTGGGCTTTTGGTAGATGGCTGTAACTATCTTGAGGAAAGTACCGTCAATTCCCATTTTCTGGAGGGTTTTAATCATGAACGGGTGCTGGATCTTGTCAAATGCTTTCTCTGCGTCTATTGATAGGATCATATGGTTTTTATTTTTTCTCTTATTGATATGATGTATTATGTTGATTGACTTGCGAATGTTGAACCATCCTTGCATACCCGGGATGAATCCTACTTGGTCGTGATGTATAATCTTCTTGATGAGTCTTTGGATTCTGTTTGCTAGTATTTTGTTGAATATCTTAGCATCCGTGTTCATCAGGGATATTGGTCTGTAGTTTTCTTTCTTTGTGTTGTCTCTCCCTGATTTGGGTATCAGGGTGATATGTGCCTCGTAGAAGCTGTTTGGGAGTGTTTCTGTTTCTTCTATTTCCTGGAAGAGCTTGAACAGGACAGGCAGTAGGTCCTCCTTAAAGGTTTGGTAGAGTTCACTAGGGAATCCGTCTGGACCTGGGCTTTTGTGTTTGGGAAGTCTTTTAATTACTGTTTCTATTTCCTCAATGGTGATAGGCTTATTCAGGTATTGGAGGTCTTCTTGTTTCAGCCGTGGGAGGTTATAGGACTTCAGGAATTGATCCATTTCTTCTAGATTCTCATGTTTCATGGCATACAGGCTCTCAAAGTAATCTCTGATGATCTTTTGGATTTCTGTGGTTTCTGTTGTGATGTCACCATTTTTATTTCTGATTCTGTTTTTTTGGGTTCTCTCTTTCCCTGTCCTTACAAGTCTTGCCAATGGTTTGTCAATCTTGTTTATTTTTTCAAAAAAACCAGCTCTTGGTTTCATTAATCTTTTGGATTGTTTTTTTGGTTTCCAACTCATTGATTTCCTCTCTAAGTTTTATTATTTCCTTTTTTCTGCCTGGGTTGGGCTCCTTTTGTTGTTCTTTCTCTAATGTCTTCAGCTGTGTAGTCAGGTTATTTATGTGGGCCCTTTCTTGTTTCCTGATGAATGCTTGCAGAGCTATAAATTTCCTCTTAACACGGCTTTTGCCGTGTCCCACAAGTTCTTATAGTTGGTGTCTTCATTTTCATTTGTTTCCAGAAATCTTTGGATATCCTGTTTGATTTCTTCTATGACCCATTTGTTGTTCAGGAGTGAGCTGTTCAGTTTCCAGGTGTTTGGTTTGACTCCCTGTTTCTGTGTACGGTTAACTTCCATTTTCAGTGCATCATGGTCTGAAAAGATAGCTGACACAATCTCTATCTTTTTAATTTTATTGAGGTATGCTTTGTGGCTCAGCATGTGGTCTATCTTGGAGAATGTTCCATGTGCACTAGAGAAAAATGTGTATTCAGCTTTTTTGGCATGAAAAGCCCTGTATATATCTACTAGCTCTCTTTCTTCCATTTCTTCCTTGAGGGCCAATATTTCCTTGGTGAGTTTCCGTCTTGTTGATCTATCCATCGTTGATAGAGCAGTGTTGAAGTCTCCAACTATTATTGTGCTACTGTTAATGTCTTCTTTGAGGTCTCTTAGCAGTTGTTTTATGTATTTTGCTGGCCCCTCGTTGGGTGCATATATGTTTAGTAGTGTAATTTCTTCCTGGTGTACATACCCCTTAAGTAATAAGAAATGGCCTTCGTTGTCCCTTCTAACCTTTTCAGCCTGGAAGTCTATATTATCTGATACTAATATGGCCACACCAGCCTTTTGGAGGAATTGTTTGCATGGAGAATGGTCTTCCAACCTTTGACTTTGAGTCTGTGTTTGTTCTGATTATTCAGATGTGTTTCTTGTAGACAGCAGAATGTTGGGTTCAATTTTTTAATCCATTTTGTTACTCTGTGTCTCTTAATTGGTGCATTTAGACCATTGACATTGAGAGAGATTATTGTCATCGGATTTTGTGCCATCTTTCTGTTTGAGCTTGTTGTGCTTATGGGTTTGGTCGTATTACAGTAGACCCGTCAGTCCTTCTTTTAAGGTTGGTTTTGAGTCCATGAAGTTCCTGAGTTGTTGCTTATCCATGAAGTTGTGTATCTTTCCTTCATATCTGAATGTGAGTCTGGCCGGGTAAAGAATTCTTGGTGAGGCCTGCAGTTCATTCAGCCTTTTTCACAATATCCCACCATTGTTTTCTTGCTCGGAGTGTTTCATCAGAGAAGTCTGCTGTAAATCTTAGAGATGTTCCTTTGTATGTGATTTCCTTCTTTGATCTTGCTGCTTTCAGTATTCTATCTCTATCTATAGTTTTTGTCATTATAATTAAGATGTGTCTTGGAGTATTCTTATTGGGGTTTCTTTTAGCAGGTATCCTACGGGCCTCCTGGATCTTGAGGCAAGTGTTTTTTAGTTCCGGGAACTTCTCAGCAATGATGGCTTTGACAGTTTCTTCTTCATCAGGGTTTTCTTCTTGCCCTTCTGGGACCCCAATGATCCGTATGTTGTTTCTTCTGGCTTCATCCCGATTATCTCTTGTTGTCTGTTCGGTAATTGTGAGTCTTTTTTCTATCTTCTGGTGTTGTGTAGAGAATCTTTGGAATGCGTCTTCGAGATCACTAATTCTTTCTTCAGTAGCTATTATTCTGCTATGCTGGCTTTCCACTGTGTTTTTCATTTCATTTACCTCATTTTTAATATATGTCATTTCCATTTGCATTTTCCTCACTTCTTCTATCATGTCCTCTTGTATTTTATTGAGTTTGCATTCCATTGCTTCTTTGAATTCCTTATGACTCCTTAACATTTCTTTCCGAAATTCCTTATCAGAGAGGTTGTATAACGCATTGGTATTGCTTGGCTCATCTGGACTAGTGACTTCACTCACAGAGCTGGATGGAGCTTTGCGTTGCCTTACCATTTTGACTATTGTAGGTTGCAAATGTGGGGTCTTGGATGACAGGATAGTACAGTTAGTAGGTGTCTGGTCTGTTTGCGGAGTTTGGGTGGGTAGCAAGGGATGTAGGAACCAAGGTTCAGTGGTACCTCATGCAAGATAGGTAGTAAAAGGTTGCGCGGTGCGTAGCGTCCGGCGGTTTTGAGTTTTGGGATGATTACAGAAGCGCAGGGCCCAAGGTTCCGCCCGTGGAAACCAAGGCAGTTAGCCTTGGTTCCCGTTGATGGAGTTTCCGCTCTTCCCTGGGGCAGTTTGGGTCCGCGGAGATGCACGGGTCACGCACACACCTGGCGGGGCAGTTTTCCTTGTTTTTCCCCCATAATTTTAATTCAGAACTCTGGGTTTTGGGCCAATTAAATTGTCATCGCTGATTACAAGGAAAGGAGAGATAGTACAGGAGGCAAGTTACTTGCCTTGTAAGCCACCAACATTAGTTTAATTCCTGAAACCATATAATGTCCCTGAGGACAGTCAGGGCACACTCTTGAACACAGAGTCAGAAATGGCCCCTGAGTAACACTGGATACGGATCAAATACTCTCTGGAGGGAAAAAAAAAGCAGCATGCCAACAAAATATCTAAACTTAAAAATATTGTGTTATGTGTGTTTAAAGAAAGGAACACAAAACATTCTGATTGCAAAGGAAAATATAAATTGGTTAAAGATGATTATGCATAAGTTGAAAGAAAATTAAAATGTTATAGATTTGATGTAGTAATTGATAATAGCTCTTGGAAACCAGAGGAAAGCAACTTGAATGGGTTTAAATGAATGATGTAAACATCAGATCTGGATGAAATGTTATCCCAAAATAACTATGCCTGAAGGCGTTAAGTAAATTGATAAAGGAGGCAAAAACTGAAGAACCAGTCCACAGAGAGTCAGTGGAATGTATAGACCTAATCTATGCACAGGTCTCAGAAAGTCTTCATAGGCCTGGTGACCTCCTCAGCACTGCATAAGCTTCGCTGTTGACCCCTGAGAGCCAAACATTTAGACCAGCAGCACTAATTTATTCACTGGGAGTTATCCTAGGTCCCAAGTTTAAAATGGGTGATTCCTGTGAAACAGCTTATTAGGATTAGGGGAAGGTAACTAAGGTATGCCCAGCAGTCTGCTTGCTGTGTTTGTTATTCAAATGCTGCCTCTGTTATTATTCAGAAATAGCAGGAGCAAAAACAATTACTGAGGCAATAAGCAAAATTTTTATTAGGCATATACCAAAAAGAGTTTGCAAATGACAAGTACTAACAGCATAACATGAAATAAAGTTCATGTATACTGTTACAAAATAGCTTATATAGAGAAGAATTAGTGCTCATCCCTTATAGTAATTGGATATTATATTTCATGTCTTTCACTGTATCACTGTCTTCCCGTTCATCATTAATTTGCTCGAGGCGGGCACCAGTAACATCTCCATATGACCTGTCTCATGCAAGTAGAGCCCAAGGGCACCTGCTTGCTCCAGGAACATAAGGAGCCTCAGACCATTCCATCAGGTCATGGGAATGAGGTCTATAATTGTTACTGGTATTTGGCATATCAAATATGACACGGGAAGCTTGCCAGGCTCTGCCATGCGGCGTAGCATACTCTTGTAGTCATCTGAAAATCCAGCATTTATTGATGAACTGCAAGGCCGCTTGTTGCTGTGTGAGCCAGGTTGTGATAGGTTGGTCTGCTGGGTGGAGTTCTGATGAGGGGGATGTCCGGATGTGGAAAATGGAGGCCCACATGGAGTGGGAGATCGTCTGGCTTGTTGTGAGGCTCTGCTGGGGTGGCGGGCCAGGGCTAGAACCTGCCATCTCTCCCGGGTGCCTCATGAGCGGCTGGGCACAGGTAGAGCCAGTAGCAGTTCTGCCCCCATGTCTGAGAGTCTCTGGATAAGTATACCTGGGTGGAATTAAAACAGACTGCTGCCAGGTGGATTTCGATGAGCCGGGCTTTGATAGACTGGTCTTCTGGGTGGAGTTCTGACGAAGGGGAAGTACGGATGTGGAAAATGGAGGACCTCATGGAGTGGGGACATCTGGCTTGTTGTGAGGCTCTGCTGGGGTGGCGGGCATGTCTTTAATATGTAAGAAAATGTATTTCTTTATATATATATATGAAAATATAAAATTTTCTTAAATGATATATTTGTTTAGTGATAGCTTTGTACTATTTTGCAGAAGCAGTTACAGTTTTGCTATGCTTTCCAGAGAATAATAAGCAAGAAATGATACAGACCAAGTTATACTTGCAAAACAATCTAAAATAAATTTTGTTTGTGTGAACAAGCTATCCTTGTATTTAGGGAATTTTCAATGTTTATCTTCCATTTTTTTAATTTTAACATTTTTTGGTCATATTATTAATTCAGGTATAAATTATGTAAAATTAACCACCTCAAAATTGTATAATTCATTAGGATTTTGTATATTCAAAATTTTATACAACCTTTAGCTCTACTGGACTCCAAAACATCGTTATCAAACACAACTTAAACCCCATACAAAACTGAACACTCATTTTCCATCCCAGGTTCACTTAATGGTGATCATTAAAATCCTTCTGTTTCTATGAACTTACTATTATGGTCATCTCGAATGAGTATCATAATAAAATATGTATTCTTTTGTTGCTGACTTCTTTTGCCTAGAAAAATGGGCAAAAAAATAAATAACCTATTGATATTTTTAGGATTATCCCGGAGATTGTTTCTTGTTTCAACTCATGTAACTACTTCAGTAGTAGAAACGATCACTGGACTAGAGCCGTTACAGACTGGATCTCACGGGATGTCAAAAGATCATGTGACCACCCACCTACAAGATGATCAGACTTCTTCGTCAAGACCCTGAATGAACAGTTTGAGGCTCTTTGTATTCCTGAAGCACCCAGATGCCATTGGGCTACACTGGCACGTGATAGGGTCAAATGGAAATATTACTGGTGCCCGCTCGAGCAAATCGATGAATAACGGGATGTCAAGTGATTAAGTGATCAACTACTTGGTTATTCATTTCTTCAATTATTATAATTATGTACTTTTTATTGAAGACATCCTTAGGTGATATGACATAAGCACAGCTATCCTGAGGTTGCTTCCCTGTCTTATTATCAATTAGGATGTATTTGCAGTGATTGCTGTTAGTTTGGAGGGTTACAACCTTGTCTTACCTGTTTACTGGGAGTATTTCCAGTATTGGAATAGAGCTTAATATGTGGCAAATGCTCAGTACAAAGAAGAATGAATTAATTAAGCAGTAAGAGCAAAATGAGCAGGGGTAGGTAGAGCTATATATACTGGGTTTTAGTATAAAATATATTTTATCTATTTTTAATTATAGTTTTATATATTTTATAAAACTGGATTTATGAGCATAGTGTCATACTCAAACATTTATTGCCAACTGTTCCTCTAAAATAGAAATTTATTTATCACTTATTTTCTGCTGTATTTTATTTCTAGGACAAAAATAAACCCTCTGTAGGTGAGTATGTTTCACCGAGTCCTCACCAAATAATAATGGGAGACAAGGATGTTTCTACCTAAATGTTGAACTGGTATATTTATTGTTAAGTAGAAAACACATCACCAAAAGGAAAAAAGCCACACAGAGTTGGTTTCAAATACTAGTCTACTCACCATGGACTCTGTCTCTATATAATTTCACCTCATTATTAAGTTTATTACATGTTTCATTGCAATCATGTTCAAATTTCTAATGGATTTAGTCTATAATACCAATATTTAGCTATTGTTTATTAGGTTTCAATCTCTGGTCCTATTTCTTGATATTCCTGATCATAGTAAATATCTGCTGAACTTGTAAAAAAATAATGCACCCTGAGATGCTATCTTCTTATTGAAGGTATTTTTTTCACATGGACTATTTACCTTAACCAATGAGACGGAGAGTTCCACCAAATATTTAAAGCTATTTTAAAAGAATTAAATGGAAATTTAAGAATTGAAAAATGCAATAGCTAAAAATAAGAATTCAATTGAACTATATAAAAGCATCTAGGTTGAAAGCAGTTGAAAATATAACCAGTAAATTTGAAGATAATTTAGAACATTCTCAGACTAAACCACAGATAATGTAAAAAACTTCAGAAAAAATATGGAAAAATGTTTTAAAAGTTAATCTAAACAGAGTGTCAAAGGAGCAGAAGTTATATTTGAAGAGAAAACGACCAAGAATTTTCTGAGCTTCTAAACATTAAACCATAGATTATAGAATTTTGCTAAATGCTACTTAAAATAAAATAATATAAATATATACATATGTGCATATGTATCATTGAAAAGCTGCTGAAAACGATATTGATTAAATGCAGTCACTATAATTGTAGTTATTCATAATGATTAGTAAAATATGGAAGTTATTGGTGTCTAGGAGATATGATAAAGGAGATATGATACCCTTCATATATAGGTAACCATAAAGGGACATTTTACAGCCATAAGAATAAATGAAACCTTATTATTTGGATAAAGCTTAGGAACATTATTTTAAGTGAAATAAGCCAGCTAGAGAAGGACCAATACTGCTTGTTGTCAGCTATATGTGTAATCCTTTTCATTTGTTAATTTTTATTTATTTATTTTCCTTATTGGGTCACACCCGGCAATGCTCAGGGTTTTCTCCTGGCTCTGCGCTCAGGAATTACTCCTGGCGGTGCTCGGGGACTGTATGGGATGCAGGGGATCGAACCCGTGCGGCATGGGCCGCCGCGTGCAAGGCAAATGCCCTACCCGCTGGGCTATTGCTCTGGCCCCCATATATATTTAAATAGTGCTTGCTCCATAGTCCTGAAACATTGCATAGGAATTTTAATGGGTACATCATTTAATATGTATAATGCATTGGGTAGGATAGTCATTTTTAAAATCTTTATTCTTCTAATCTATGAAGAGATTTATTTCTATTGCCTTCTATGTTTTCAAAGTTGAATTGAATTTCCTCAATATAGTTAACGTCATATACACAAGTCCAAAGTTAACATCATATTCAGTGTTGAAGAACTGAAAGCCAGAGCCAGAGCAATAGTACAGTGGTAAGGCATTTGCCTTGCACGTGATGGAGCCAGGTACCCTGAGCACCACCAGGAGTATTTCATGAGTGCAGAGTCAGGAGTAACCTCTGAACCCCTGTGTGTGACCCAAAAAGAAAATAATAGGAAAACTAAAAGCCTTCTAAGAGCAGGCACAACACAAAGTCATCCTGTCTCATTGCAGTTATTCAACATAGCACTGGAAGTCATTGTTACAGCCATCACGTAAGAAACAGACACCGAGGGGATTCAGGGTTGAAAATAAAAAGGAATTTAAACTTAAAAAATCTTAAAAACCTGTCAGACTTAAAAAAAAATTTCCAAAAGACTATCTGAAAACCAGTTAGAAACAATAAATTCATGCAGCAAAGTGGCAGGTTATGAAATCAATGTGCATTAATCCATCTACATGTAAATAAAAAAGTAAAATATATTTTTTATTAAAGATAACTTTCAGTATAGTACACTCCTCCTTCAATCGAATACCTCAGATTGAGTTTAACAAAAGATAAGTCATCGTTATTTTTTTTTCAGTTTGAGTCCTCCAGAGATAGCTTCATAAGCTACAGGACATAATTTCAGTTATAACTTATACAGTCCTAGTATAACAACCACATCAGAAAAAATTTGTATTTCAAAATTATGCCAAGGCACTGGAGAGACAATATAGTGGGTAGGATGGTTGAAGGGAAGCATATGGCCAACCTGGGATCTGTTGCAGTCATCCCATATGATCCTCCAAGCACCATAAGCAGTAATTCCCTTAGTGCAGTCAGGAGTTAGCCCTGAGCATCCCCAAGCACGGTTCAAAAATTTAAAAATCAAAAATAAATTCTAGAAATTATATCAGATCTCCTACAGCCTGCCTTCCTGACATCCACAGATATGGTTCAAACAGACCCAAATGACCATTTTAGGTTTTGCAGTAACATTTGTAGCCAACCAGGTCTACAGTTTGCAAGAAGATTAAGCTTTAATGGAGCAAAATCCCTTCATAACAAGTTACTTGACAATGTACTTACTTAAGTTCCTTTCACTTATTCAAGGTTACTTGCATATGGCCAACCTGGGTTTGATCCCTGGCATCCCATATGGTCTCCAAGCATCACCAGCTTTAAGTCTTGGGTGCAGAAACAGGAGTTACTCCTGAGCAATGTTCAAGGAGACTGGAGAAAAATTACAGTGACAATTGCACCTAGGGGCCGTAGCGATAGCTCAGCAGGTAGGGGGTTTGCCTTGCATGCAGCCAACCTGGGTTCGATCCCCCGGCATCCCATACAGTCCCTGGAGCACCACCGGGAGTAATTCCTGAGCAAAGAGCCAAGAAAAAGTAACCCCCTGAGCATTGCTGGGTGTGACGCAAAAAAAAAATGCACCTGCCTTGCAAGCAGACAACCTGTGTCTAACTCCAGCATCACCCAGGATTCCCTAAGTTCTGTGAGGAGTAAACCCTAATAACTGCTGGGCAAAGACGAAAAACAAAATTAAAAAAAAGAGGAGGATTTTTGAGAAAATATAAAATCCAAAAGAAAACTGTATAGAATTGAGATTAAGTAGTAGACTCCAAAAATGAAAAAGTCAAGATGTAGTCCTGGTTTTGACTCAACTGTCTGACCCCAAGAAAGTTTCTTCACTGGATATAATTAGGGCCATTTGTAATATTACAATGACATTGTATCTGTTCCACAAAGTTGCTTTGAAACTAATATGTGTAAATGAAGAGAATTCGAGCTTTGGACATGATAAAATGTTATATAAAAGTATGGAGTATTTAGTTACCAGAGTTCATTGATATAAAAACAAGATAAGACACTATTTGGTATATATGTACACAAGCCTGAGGAAAATCCAAGCTCCTTTTTTATTTTTTTTTATTATACCACCATGAGATATACAATTACAAAGATGTTCATAATTGGGTCCCAGTCATACAGTATTCCAGCAAACGTCCATCCACCAGAGCCCCAATTCCACCACCAATATCCCCATATTCCTTCCCACTCTCCACCCCAGCCTGCCTCTATAGTAGGCACTTTTTCTTTCCTCTCTTTCTCTCTCTGTCTTTTTCTCTGTCTCTTTCTCTGTCTATCTGCCTCTCTCTCTCTCTCTCTCTCTCTCTCTCCTCTTGCACTTTGTGGCTTGCCCTACAGACATTTAAGATTTATCATGTAAGTCTCTTTGTGTATATTCAATGTTGAGGTCCAGTCAGGTGTTACCATTTCCCAAAATTAGTAGAACACGGGCATATATTTATATCCCACTAATGAATGAAGTCATCATTCTGTATCTGTCCTTTTCCTTCTGACTGATTTCACTCACCATGATAATCTCCTCATCCATCCATTTGCAGGAAAATTTCATGACTTCATCTTTTCTGACAGCTGCATAGTTTTACATTGTGCAGATGAACCACAGTTTCTTTATCCAGTCTTCTATTCTTAGGCATTTAGGTTGTTTCTAGATTCCAGCTGTCATGAATTAATATTGAAGTGCAATGAATATAGAAGTGCAAATAGTGTTTCTGCTGTGTGTTTTTGGGTTCCCAGGGTATATTCCCAGGAGTGGTATTGCTGGGTCAAACAGGAGTTCAATTTCTAGTTTTTGGAGGAAGATCCATATTGTTTTCCAAAAGGGCTGGATCTGCTGGCACTCCTACCAACAGTGGATGAGAGTCCTTTTCTCCCCCACTTCCATGCCAGCACCAGTAGTTCTTGCTCTGCTGCTTTCACTGCTTGCCTGCATGGTCAGCCATGTCCTTTTGTTTCTTCAGGAGAAAGTTACATAACAACCATTCTAAATCTCCTGAGTTCTTTGGGAATGTATCAGTTCAAAAAATTTAAGGTCTGTTTTAGACGTACAATAATATCTATAGAAGAATAAGTACATTGTTTCTTTAAGGAATTCTCTCATTTTAACTTTTGCATTTTTTTTCTTTTAGTAGCTAGTATTAACAGATATTAATAGTTAAAATTTTATATAAATTATATATAAAATTTTTATATAAAATGGAAATGCAGTGAAAACTCCTGAGTAGGAACCAGAGAGAAGGACAAGTAGAGCATTTGCATTATATATTACTGTTTGCTATGATTCTAATTCAAATCTCCAGCACTAAATGCAGTTCCCTTGATCATCACCAGGAGTCACTCCTGAGCACAGAGTCAGGAATAGTTCCTTAGCACTGTAGGGTGTGGTCCCAACTGATCTCTTCCCCCAAAAAAATGTATAATCAATATAAACATTATGTCTAACCAGGTGAAGTTATACTTTATCATATAGGAAATTCCATCTTAGGCAGAAAAAGGTGACAATATTGAAAGGAATGATAGTTAATATAAATAGAAACATGGAATACAGTTCTTTGATCTCATTAATCATTTTTTGTTGGGGTGCACTGTGTGCCCCGAAAAAATCTGGGAGAAGGATCTGGGGATCTCCTTCTGTTCCAGGGGATCACTGGCCAAGACACAAAAAAATCCAGCAAAGTTTCAAAAGGCTTTACTCACACTTGTTCTGATGGACAATCCAGTAAGAGAAAAACCCCATACTTTAGGTTCCTGGCTGGGACCGGGCCACGTGTTGGTTTAGAATCCTAGCCAAGATGGCTGCTATCATGTGCCACCAGGGAAGAGATGGGAGAGGAGGAGAGCAGAGGGTAAAGAGGAAGAAGAGAGCTAAAGGTGAAAAGCTGAAAAGGTGAAAAGGCCCCAGAGAGCAGGCTACAGCTTTTTATATCTTTTCAGCCCAGACCAGCCCACATTAATGGAAAGCAGTTAGGGTCAATCCCCCTCAGGTAAATTCTCCCAGGTACTCACCTATTGCCATTGAAATGTTAATATTGCTCCAGCCAAGGCTGCATACTCTTGGTAGAAGGGGTGGGGAAGGCATCTGAGATGAACTGTATCTCAAAACACCAACGCATGAATCTGTACCATGGACATTCTACAGCCAGATATATATTTCTCCAAGCCTTCACAAGATTCTCATCTTTACTTCATAGTTGTTTTGTATATTAGCCTTTAGACTTATTAGAGAGCCAGGCTTGCTTGCTTGGAATCAAACAGCATTTCTTTCTGGTCTAATTACTTAGAGATCCAACGTGACCAGGTAAGTATATTGATAAGATCTATCTAGTCCCACGATGATTGTGATAGCATGAGAGAAAATATTTATACCAGCTAACATAGAATACATCATAAGATATACTGCCACAAAGGGTCACTGTTTTTCGCCCCTTATCTACAAAGTGGCTGCAGGAGGTAACTCCAGGCAAGATGCAAAGGCTTTGGGCAACAGTGTACTGCGACAATTTTTCCTCTTTATTTTTATTTTGTCTTTTTGGGTCACACCCAGCAATGCTGAGTGTTTACTCCTAGTTCTGCATTCAGGAATTACTCGTGGTGGTGCTCAGGGAATCATATGAAATACCAAGGATCAAAACTGGCTTTGTGCATGCAAGGCAAATGCCTTCCCCACTGTACTATTGCCCCTCATTAATCATCTTTTCACACTGGATTACTAATTCTTGCTTTAGTCTATGTGTTAGATCATGTTATACAAAATTTGAAAAGAAATTAGTCTGGAAGACTCCAAGGATCTTTAAGAAATAACTGCCTGTGGAATTATAGCATCATGGTCAGCAAATGTCTCATTTTGTCTTAAATCTCAAAAACTAAGCCACAACTATAGCAGGCAAGTTGAGATTTAAGCAACTCCTCCATGTTCTGTCTGTTTGAAACCCCAACCAGACTATAATAAAACTTCTAACCATTTAACATCTTTTACTAAATGAACCACAAATATTTAAAATCATAATCACAATTTCTGAACATAAGTTGTAACTGTTTAAATTACTCTGATGATCCAGTAAACTAGACAAAGCAACTACCACCTGCAGCTGTTAGTAGGTCAATTCACATTGGCCATTCTAGCCATAGAAATTCAGTTAGATACTGATGTGATCACCAGTACTGTTATCAAATATCTCCAACTACTTTGTCATGAATATGATAAAACTGAACTTCCTAGGCAGGACTATGGAGTGTGAACAAAAGAAATACAGATCAGTCCTGGGCAGAAGCTATGACTGGTAAGGGCTATCATGAATAGAAGCTATAATGAGTACATGATATAGAACAGCTACTTTTCCCTCTGCATAAACTTAACATTCCAGATCACCCTCCAATTGAGATATAGTGGAAATTAGGTTGAGGAAGTAATAACCCTGCTTGTTTCAAGTTACTTAGATGTAAGAATTGTTTGTGGCTCCACTTGTAAGACATATATGGACAGCTCCACTTGTCAGACATATATGAACACAGATAGTACAATGATGCCAATGGCAGGGACAAAAAGGCACTTTTACTTACCTTTGAGTAAGAAAACAACACAGAACTGGGAATCAAATAAATGTAGATTTAACCTCTGTGCCATTAGCTAGTGTGATCATGAAAATGTTACTTAACTCCTCTGAGTTAGTTTTATCATCAGTTATTTTGAGAAATAAATTAATATTTGAAAATGTTTGTCCTAGTATATCAGACATTGTAGAGATTCATCACATTGAATTCAATCCCTCCCACTTCCTCTCTGATACATCTGAGATTAAACCACATAATATAATTCTACTTGTATTGTTTATAAGCTGTTACCAGCAAATACCTTCCTTCTGATTCTAGGTGATTAAGAAATATGTCTGAAACAAGGATTCTCCATTGTTGCTCTTAATGTCCCAGGCCAAGGTCTCTAAAGAGAGATTAACTTGTTTACACTATACAAACCAATTTATTATGAGCCCAAAGAGCGGATGAATTATATAGTACAATGTTATCACTAAATCAACAGTAATCCAGGACAGGCAATCACTCTCCTTGGGCCAGCCTAGAATGCAAATGAAATGGAGAGAGGCAGGTCAAAGAAGATTGAATGTTACCTTACCGAGAGTCTTTGAAAATAGCTGACTCCCAACTGGTAAAGCTTTCAGATTATAGTTTCAGTTAGTAAAATACCACTAAACTGTAGAGGTAGCATTGCATGTGAAGGTAAGGAGAATGGGTGGGGTACCTTTCCACCATTGAAAATCATGAATATGTTGGCAGGTGGGAGGAAATGCTATCAGAGCTTTTTCAAGACAAATGAGCTCAGGGGAATAAATAGGAACGAACCAGCTATTTATTCACTATCAAAACAATTACACATCACCAAAGGAATCATTTATAAAAGTTCAGAGCTATATGTTCTCTTAGGTTTATAAAATGACCTAAGCCTAATTTTTTATTCCTAATATATAATAAATTATGATGTATAAATATTTGTTTTAGGTTCCTAGATGTCTATTTTCATGACCAGAGTCAATTTCCTTTACACAAGATATAGGCACATGTTGTAATTTATAATAACAGGTATCTTTGTAGAAGTTCTTCGCCTCTTTAGTTAAGCTGATTCTGAAGTATTTGATTTTCTTCAGAACAATTGTGAATGGGATTGTTTTATGAATATCTCTTCTCTTTCATTATTTGTATTTAGGAAAGTCATGGACTTTTGTGTATTGATTTTGTAACTTTCTACTCTGGTATGCAAATATACTGTTTCAAGAAACCTTTTTTGTAGTCTTTAGAAATTTTTTAATACAGCAACATGCCATCTTCAAATAGTGAGAGCTTGACTTTTCCTTTCCTATCTGGATGCCCCTTGATATCTTTTCTAACCTGCTATGGCAAATACTTCCCGTACTATATTGAATGGAAGTGGTGAGAGTGGGCAGCCTTAAGAATATTGCTTCTGTGGGCTTATGGTAAATAGCTTTGCTTATATTGAAAAACATTTCTTCAACTCCCATTTTATTGAGAATTTTTTCTCATGAATAGATGCTAGGCATGTCAACTGATATCTCTGCATCTATCTATATATCATATGGTTTTTAATTTCTCTGTATCGATATAGTACATTGTGTTGATTGACATGTATATGTTAAAGCATCCTGTATCCCCATGTGAATCCTACTTGGTGATAGTGTATGATATTTTTGGCTTCTATTTACTAGTATTTTGTTGAGAATCTTTGCATCTGTGTTCATCAATGATATTTGCCTGTAATTTGTTATTTTATGTTGCTAATTCTGTCTGCTTTTCGTATCAGGGTGATGTTTGCATCATAGAAATGTTTCAATAGTGTTTCTACTTCTTCAGTTTTCAAAGAAAGCATGAAAAGGATGGACAGTAGGTCCCCCTTGTAATTTTTGTTTGTTTGTTTGAAGTCCACATCCAGAAATGGTCAGCTGTTACTCCCAGTTCTGCACTCAGGAATTACTCCTGGTGGTGCCGTGGGGACCATATGGGATAATAGGGATCAAACCTGGGTCAGTCCCTTGAAAGGCAAACACCCTACCAATTACACAATCTCTCCAATCCCAACAGGTCCTCTCTACAGCTTTTAAAGAATTCACCAGTGAATCCATCTGGACCAGGGCTTTTGTTTTGGGGGAGACCTTTGATTACCATTTCAATTTCCTTGATAGTGATTGGTCTTTTCAGGTATTCCAAATCTTCTTGGTTTGGCCTTGAGGTAATAGAAATCCAGGAATTTATCCATTTCTTCTAGGTTCAGTTGTTTCATACAATAAAAAAAGTAATCTCTTGATGATCCTTTGAATTTCTGTGTTGTTATGTCCCCCCCTTCATCTCCAATTCAATTTATTAGGATTCTCTTTTTTTGTGAGTCTTTTTTTGTGAGTATTACTAGCGGTTTATCTTTCTTGTTTAGTTTTTCAAAGAAACAGCTCTTATCCTCATTGATCTTTTAGATTGTTCTTTTCAATTAATTTCTGCTCTAAGTTTTATTATTTTCATCCCTCCGCCTGGTTTGCGGCTCCTTTTGTTGCTCATTTTCCAAGGTCTTAAGCTATAAAGTTATTTATGTGATCTTCTCTTTCTTTCTGCTGAAAGTTTGCATAACTATAAACTTTTCTGGTATCACTGCTTTTGCTGTGTCCTACAAGTTCTGGTAGTGCATGTCTTCATTCTTGTTTGTTTCCCGAAATCCTTCAATTTCCCCTTTTATTTTCTCTCTGACCCACTGGTTGTTCAATAGCCAGTTGTTTAAGTTCCAGGCATTTGATTTGGTTCTCTGTTTCTAAGTATGATTAGCTTCTACGTTCAATGTGGCCTAAGATGATAGCTGAAGCAATTTGTGTTCCCTTGATTTTATGGAAGCATATTTTGTGGCCAAGCATGAGCTCTATCTTGGAAGATGTTCCATATGCACTGGAGAAGAATGTATATTTGACTTTTTGGAGATGAAAAGTCCTGTTCATATCTACTAGCCCTATATCTTCCATTTCTTCTTTCTAAGTCAGTACTTCCTCGCTGAGTTTTAATCTCATTGATGTCATTTTCAAAATTTCAAAAATTCAAATTTTCAAAAAAAATCATTTCAAAAATGGTAATCAAAGATCTTCCCAGAAACAAAGCCAGGATCCTATGGATTTACTAGTGAATTCTTTAAAACATTTAAAGGGGACCTACTGCTGCAAGTTGGGAGGCATCAAAAGTACAATTAAGACAGAAAAGGGACCACTATGGAGGTAAAATAATCTGCACAATAACCTTACACATAGGGAAAATGCTTCTTATTGCAACCATCCCTCTATCTCTTGGGTCATGATATAACTAGATGATTCTGGCTTATCTCCTTTGTACAGGGATTTAGAAAGAAATGAGAAAACAAAATTTTGTCTTTGACAAAATGATGATTCTACAGTGTGTCAGATAAGTTAAGATCACAGCAAAACCATATTTTTCTTCAGGAAACATTTTTTAATGTTTAGTGCAAAGCATGAGCACTTTAGGCTGGGTGCAGAGTAGAAGATTTTTTAATAACAATCATTTCAGGAATGAGAGATGAGCAGTAGATAATTTTATACCTATATGAACTAGTTAGTTTGTAAGATATTGCTACCATAGGAAGAAGGATGAGGAACACTTGGAAAACAAGAAGTGTAACTTAAAACAAGATACTCAGGGGAAAAAGTATCCTATTACTGAACTATTTAAGCATAATGGCCGAAGAGAAAGAACAAATAAATAAGAAAAGCACTCCCAGTAGGAAAATAATAGCAAAATGCTCTAAGTTAACAAGGGTAGTAAGGGTTGGGGAGAAAATCCGTGTAGCAGAGATAAGCAAGTAAAGGGTAGTCTGCTAGAAAATAACTTTGAAAACTAAATAGAAAGGTGCATGTCAAAGACCTTTAGCCTACAGCAGATATCTTAGAAAAGAGAGCCATTGTTTAAGTACCATAGCTGTTCATTCTACTGGAGAAGGCAGAGGGAAACCAAAGAAGTTCTTAGAAGAATATTTCTATAATTCCAGAAAGAGATGGATAGATTTTTGGGAATCTTGCATAATACCACTGCAGCACCAGCATGGCTGAGATGGATAGATTTTTAAGACAGGCTAACCTGGGATTTACTAACAATAAGAATTTATGTGAAATTTTAGTAATTCAAGGAAAATAAGAAACATATGAATTATCCCAGTTTCAATGTAATAGTCCAAGACTACAAATCAGAGTTTTTTATCTTAATATTTCATGCATTAGGGAAAATAAAACTATTTATAGGTTTATGATGAAGACAGAAGTCTATATATCCATGATACAGAGTATGTATTCAATATAAGCAAGCGAAAGTCATTATTACAGCATTTAATTAGGAGAAGCTTTTACTTACACATGCTACCTAGTTAAGATGGTACTCTCTATCATCCACTTAATTTAATTTTAAGTAAAAAATTAACGCAAATCTTAAAAGCAGGGTAAGTTAGAAACCCAAAGGAACTTCAACAAAAAGTTCCTTTGACAAATTTTTCTGTAATCATTGCCTAGAGCAATTAACACTTCCATTTCTCTGTCCTGGTATTTTTTCCCTTATACTTACTTCCTCTTCAGAGCAGATTCTTTCCAAAACTGGAATTTTATTTCTTCTCACTATATCATGGTAAATGTTATGGTCCTCCCACACATCTCAGAACTTCCTGCTGCAATAAAACTATTCACAGTATTATCCCTCCCTAGTCAATGCATCATTACAGCATCTCAGCCTGTAGCTACTCTGTAGCTGAACATTCAGAGTTTTCTCTCATTTTCATACCTACTGACTTTTTTTGGATCCTATTGTCATACTTTTATGGACAAGATGAATTCTTTTTTTCTAAAATATTTTATTATACCACCGTGAGATATACAATTACAACGTTGTTCACGTTTGGGGGTTTCAGTCACACAGTGTTCCAGCACTCCGCCCTCCACCAGTGCCCATCACCCACCACCCATGTCCACAATTCCCTCCCCTCCCATGTCCTGCCTAAATGGCAGGTTCTTTATCTCCTCTCTCTTTCCCTCTCTCTTCCTTCTCCTACACACTGTGGGTTGCACTACATACACTTAGAAGCCATCATTTGCATTTTTTGTCTGTATTTAATGCTCAGTTTTATGTTGGTATCAAACATTTTGACATTTATTCACACATGTTCCCTTCTCTATCTTACCTAACCTCTGACTCCCACGCGCTTGTGATAATTTCCACTTTTGGTAAGATCACCTGGTATATTTATGTCATGCAAATAAATTCAGTCATTCTATGTCTCTCTCTTTCCTTCTAACTAATTTCACTCAATATGTTCCTTTCCATGTCCATCCATTTATAGGATTATTTCATAACTTCATTTTTCCTGACAGCTGCATACTATTCCATTGTGTAGATGTACCACAGTTTCTTTATTCAGTCATCAGTTCTTAGGCATACTGGTTGTTTCCAGGTTCTGGCTATTGTGAATAGTGCTGGTATGAAAATAAAAGTTCGGATTGTGTTTCCGCTGTGTGTTTTTGGCTTCCCAGGGTATATTCCCAGGAGTGGTATGGCTGTGTCAAAGTGGACCTCAATTTCTAGTCTTTGGAGGAATGTCCATATTGTTTTCCAGAAAGGTTGTACAAATCAACATTCCCACCAACAATGTATGAGAGTCCCCTTTTCCCCGCATTCACGCCAGCACTTTTGGATATGGGCCATTCTCTGTGGTGATATTTCATTGTTGTTTTGATTTGCATCTCTCTGATGATTAGTGATGATGAGCATTTTTTCATATGCCTTTTGACCATTCCCATTTCTTCCTTGTCAAAGTTTCTGTTCATCTCTTCTCCCCATTTTCTAATGGGGTTGGCTGTTTTTTTCTTATATAGCTGTACCAGTGCCTGATATATCCTTGATATTAACCCCTTATCAGATGGGTATTGGGTGAATATTCTTTCCCATTCTGTGGACTGTCTGTCTATCTTGGTCACTGTTTCTTTCCGAGGTGCAGAAGCTCTTCAGTTTCATGTAGTCTCATATGTTTATATTTTCTTCTAGTTGCTTTGTTAATGGTGTTTCACCTTTGAAGATGTCATTAGCTTCAATGTCATGGAGGGTTTTTCCTATATTTTCTTCAACGTACTTTATGGAATCAGGTCTGATATTGAGATCTTTATTCCATTTTAACCTGATTTTTGTGCAAGGTGTTAGACACAGGTCCAAATTCATTTTTTACATGTAGCTGTCCAGTTTTCCAAGCACCACTTGTTGAAGAGGCTTTCCTTACTCCAGTTTGGACTCTTTGCACCTTTATCAAAGATTAACTGATCATGTCTTTTAAGGTGGGTGTCAGGATAATCAACTCTATTCCATAGGTCCACAGGTCTGTTTTTATTCCAGTACCACGCTGTTTTAATTACTGCTGCTTTGTAGTACAGTTTGGGGTTGGGAAAGGTGATGCTTCCCATCTTCTTCTTCCCAAGGATTGCTTTAGCTATAGGTGAGGGTTTATTATTTCATACGAATTTCAGGAGTATTTAGTCAATTTCTTTAAAGAATGTCATGGGAATCCTTATAGGAACCGCATTGAATCTGTACAAAGCTCTAGGGAGTATTACCATCTTGACAATGTTAATTCTCCCCATCCATGAGCAGGGAATGTGTTTCCATTTCTTCGTGTCCTCTTTTATTTCTTGAAGCAGTGTCTTGTAGTTCTCTTTGTAGAGGTCCTTTACACACTTGGTTAAGCTGATTCCTACGTATTTGATTTTCTGTGGCACAATTGTGAATGGAATCAATTTCTTAATATCCCTTTCTTCTCTTTCATTATTTGTGTATAGGAAAGCCACCGACTTTTTGGGTATTGATTTGTACCCTGCTACTCTACTATACATATCTATTGTTTCTAAGAGTTTTGGGGGTCGAGAGTTTAGGGTTCTCTAGGTATAATATCATGTCATCTGCAAATAATTATAGCTTGATTTCTTCCTTGCCAGTCTGGGTGCCATTAATGTCCTTTTCTTCTCTGATTGCTATGGCGAGTACTTCCAGTACTATATTGAATAAAAGCTGTGAGAGAGGGTAACCCTGTCGTGTACCTGATCTTAAGGGGAAGGCTTTCAATTTTTCCCCATTGAGAATGACACTCGCTGTTGGCTTTTGGGAGATGGCTTTGACTATCTTGAGGAAGCTTCCTTCAATTCTCATTTTCTGGAGGGTTTTAATCATGAATGGGTGCTGGATCTTGTCAAATACTTTTTCTGCATCTATCGGTAGGACCATATGGTTTTTATTTTTTCTCTTATTGATATGATGTATTATGTTGATTGATTTGAGAATGTTGAACCATCCTTGCATTCCCGGATGAATCCTACTTGGTCAAGATGTATGATCTTTTGATGAGTCTTTGGATTCTGTTTGCTAGTATTTTGTTGAAGATCTTAGTGTCATTGTTCATCAAGGAGATTGGTCTGTAATTTTCCTTCTTTGTGTTGTCTCTCTCCGCTTTGAGTATCAGGGTGATATGCGCCTCGTAAAAGCTGTTTGGGAGTGTTTCTGTTTCTTCTATTTCCTGGAAGAGCTTGAACAGGACTGGCAGTGGGTCCTCCTTAAAGGTTTGGTAGAATTCACCAGTGAATCCATCTGGACCTGGGCTTTTGTGTTTGGGCAGACTTTTAATTACTGTTTCAATTTCTTCGATGGCGATAGGCTTATTCAGGTATTAGAGGTCTTCTTGTTTCAATCGTTGGAGGTTATAGGACTTCAGGAATTTATCTATTTCTTCTAGGTTCTCATGTTTTGTGGTATACAGGTTCTCAAAGTAACCTCTGATGATCTTTTGGATTTCTGTTTTTCTGTTGTGATGTCACCATTTTCATTTCTGATTCTGTTTATTTGGGTTCTCTCTTTCCCTGTCCTTACAAGTCTTGCCAGTGGCTTGTTGATCTTGTTTAATTTTTTCAAAGAACCAGCTCTTGGTTTCGTTAATCTTTTGGATTGTATTTTTGGTTTCCAGCTCATTGATTTCCTCCCTAAGTTTCACTATTTCCTTCCTTCTGCGTGGGTTGGGCTTCACTTGTTGGTCTTTTTCTAATATTTTCAGCTGTGAGGTCAGGTTATTTATGTGGGCCTTTCTTCTTTCCTGATGAATGCTTGCAGAGCTATGAACTTTCCTCTTAACACAGCTTTTGCTGTGTCCCACAAGCTCTGATAGTTAGTATCTTCATTTTCATTTGTTTCTAGGAATATTTGGATTTCCTGTTTGATTTCTTCTATGACCCATTTGTTGTTCAGCAGTGAGCTGTTTAGTTTCCAGGTGTTTGGTTTAGCTCCCTGCTTCTGTGTATGGTTCACTACTATTTTCAGTGCAGTGTTATCTGAAAAGATAGTAGACTCTATTTCAATTTTTTTTTAATTTTATTGAGGTATGCTTTTTGGATGGTCTATCTTGGAGTATGTTCCAGGTGCACTGGAAAAAATGTATATTCATCTTTTTTGGGATGAAAAGCCCGGTATATATCAACCAGCTCTCTTTCTTCCATTTCTTCCTTCAGGTCCAGTATTTCCCTGGTGAGTTTCAGCCTCGTCGATCTATCCATAGTCAATAAGGCAGTGTTGAAGTCTCCGACTATTATTGTGCTGCTGTTTAAACTTGTTGTGGTTTTGGGTTGTCTTATTTTACAACAGACCCTTCAATCCTTCTTTTAGAGTTGCTTTTGAGTCTATGAATTTCCTGAGTTGTTGTTTATCCAAGAAGTTGTGTATCTTTCCTTAGCATCTGAAAGTAAGTCTAGCTGGGTAAGGAATTCTTGGTGAGGCCTGAAGTTCATTGAGTCTTTTCACAATATCCCACCATTGTTTTCAGGCTTGGAGTGTTTCATCTGAGAAGTCTTCTGTAAATCTCAGGGATGCTCCCTTTGTATGTGATTTCCTTCTTTGATCTTGCTGCTTTCAGTATTCTATCTCTGTCTATCGTTTTTGTCATTTTAATAAGGATGTGTCTTGGAGTATTCTTATTGGGGTTTCTTTTAGCTGGTATCCTTCGGACCTCCTATATCTGGGAGCATGCTTTCTTCAGTCCAGGTAACTTTTCAGCGATGATGGCTTTGACAGTTTCTTCTTCATCAGAGTTTTCTTCTTGCCCTTCTGGAACCCCAATGATGTGTAATGTTGTTACTTTTGGCTTCATCCCAATTTTCTCTGGTAGTCTGTTCATTGATTGTGAGTCTTTTTTCCATCTTCTGGTGTTGTCTACAGAATCTCTGAACCTCATCTTCAAGATCACTATTTCTTTCTTCAGTGGCTGTTACTCTGCTTTGGAGGCCTTCTGTGTTTTTCAGTTCACTTTACCTCATTTTTAATATCTTTCATTTCTACTTGTACTTTGGTCTGAAATTTACTCAATTCTGCTCTCATGTCCTCCTGTATTTTATTGACTTTGTATTCCATTGTTTCTTTTATTTCCTTGTACATCTTTAACAGTTGCTTCCAAAATTCCTTTTCAGAGAGATTATATAGCTCATCTTTATTGCTGGACTCATCTGTATTAGAGACTTCAATCATAGAGCTTGAAGTACTTCTGCGCTGCTTTACCATAATGACTATCGTAGGTTGAAAATGTGTGTTCTGGGTGACTAGTCAATAGAGTTAGTAGGTGCCTGAATTACTTTGCAGCTAGGGACATATAGCAAAGAATGTAAGTGCAAATGCTCAGTGGTATCTCAGGTAGATAGACAATACCGCACAGACGCGCTGGCATGTCCGCGCGGTTTTGAATTTTGGGGTGTCGGTGGTTCCGGATTCAGGGGGTCGGGGTAGGGCTCGTGCAGTGGAAGGTCTGAGGACGCTGGGTGGGGCTTGGTCCCCTCCTCAAAGCTGGAGCCCTTTCTCCTGAAGCAGAGTGGCTCAGGGGCTGCCAGCCACGGGAACACACCTGGTGGGAAGAGTGCGGGATCTGCTGGGCGTCGGGGCTGAAGACAGATTTTTGAAGTAAGTTTTTCTTTAGAAGGGCTGCCATACTTTAAAACTCCAACGTGTTACTGAGCCCCAAGCAGATGATATTCCAAAGCAGAAAGAAACGGAGCTGCCGGCAGGAATGGCCGCTGCAAGGAGGACGCAGTCCAAGTGGACAGCGGCGGAATGCAACACCCCAGCCTGGCCAGGCAGGTGAGACCCTCCCTCCTGCCCCTCTGTCTCTCTCTCTGGCCCTTTACTATTATTATATTTATTAGGGGAGGAGGTGGAGGAGGAGTGCTCGGCTGCTGTCTCGGTGTCGGCCGAATTCTTTTTCATTTTATTGTTGCAGTGCTCAAGGGACACATCAGGTTCTACACAAGGACCATGAACTAGCGGGCTTGGAAGCCAGGGCTGCAAATATGCAAAGGATATGTTCTACCAGTTAAATCACATTCCTAGCCAAATACAACATTCCTAGCTGTATATCTCCCATACAACAATGATCTCCCTAAACATCATAAATATTTCCTTCCTTGAACATTCCCCATGCTTATTAAAAGTGTGCTATTTAATAATATTAACAATTTATGCACTCAAAGCCACCAGAAATAAATCTATATACAGTTCTCTCTAAAATAAACATGGGATTCATGGGTCATTCAAGGTAAAAGTAGTCAACTTATCAAAATCATCCTCATCAAGATTTTCACTAACAATAGAAACAAAAACAAGAAAGATTTTTATAGCCAGCCACTTGTTCCATCAGGTAAAACATGTTGGAACATTTGTCTATGTAAAGCTCTAATTAAGTCAAAACCAGGTGTTTTATTGGATTTTGGTTTTATTAATTTTTTCCATAACATAGTCAAATTGATCTGCTTAAAAAGAGAATGTTTTACTCCTAGGTGTCCCAAATTTTAGCCGAGACATGACCTCTAAACTTACCTATTAAATGTAATCACAGAACCAGACTGTCCATTTCTATATCCAGACTGATCTCTAACACAGTTATAGAATTAATCCTGATCACTAAGACACCTTAAGGTAGGTGCTGTTGGGAATAAAATAGTTGAGAAGAAAGACTATGTCTGGCTCTAGTTGACCACTTTTCCTGTCATAGCATCAGTCCTATAAATGATGAGCTACAGGGAATATAAAGACTTTTGAAAGTAAGATTTTCCTTGTAATAAGATTACACCCTTAAGCTTTAAATACCAGCAAAAGTCTGCAACTGGCTGGGGAACAGCAAAAGGCACAGGGCTGAGCTGCCACCAGCTCAGCTTGTGCTAGGCTAATCAGGTGTCCTGGAACGGGGGCAGGTCTGGTTTCTCCCTGCCTCTTGGCCAGACTCTCAGAGGCTGGAAAACTTCATGTATCACAACTGTAGACACTTTCAAGGTCCAGGCTCCACAGCTCGGCAGAGTCCCATGTAACCCCCATGGCGCTCTGCATCAGTGCATTATCTCAAAATCTAGTATATTCATCTAACAGGTATCCCATCACATTTTCTAGAAAGGAAGTGTGTGAACACGAGCGTGATCTGGGGACTACCTCGGTAATTTCCTATATAGCAGACTAAAATGACACGATGGAGATTTGAGGATCTCCATTGACTTTTGTCTAACACCATATTCATCGACCATATTTAGAGTAGCTCCAACAACCAATATAGAATGGATTATTAGGTAATGAATAGGAAAAGCTCAAATAGATGTTGAGACAAATGTGATATAACTGTTGTCAGTAGCTATAGTGATAGTGTGTCTGGGATTGTTAGTAGAAAACCACTGTGTTCTGGAAACCCAGAAAGTGAATCCAAGAACAGAAACTGGCCATACTCCCACACATCTGCCAAGAAAAAAAAGGCATGACCTTATCATCACTATTCTCTTATACGAGCTGTAAGGATCAACATAATTGATGCTGGCTAAAAGAGTGGGCATCGGGAAGGGTATGGAGGGTGGGAGGGAAATGCAGGTCTCTGGTGATGGTGGGGGTACACTGGTGGTGGGATTGGTGCTGAATGATCAATCTTTCCAGCAACTGTATTGTGAAAAATTTTGTACTTTGTAAATCACGGTGTTTAAAATAAATAATTATTTAAAAGAAGAAAAAGAGCAAAAAATCGTGTACTCACATTTCAGTTTTCAACAACAGGCATATTGACCTCTTCTTCAAACTATTGGTATTGCTGCAGATTCCAGGCCGTGCTGTCCTCTGCCCTCTTCACTTCATATTACCTTGGTTTTTATCAAGTCACACCAGCAATAATCCAGTCTCTGGTCTACAGTGTAAAGTTATGACCCTTTAGTACCCCTGTCAGGGGCCCTGACCAGCAGCCCCAGGCATAAATGAGGGAGACCTAGTACTTGCAGACTTCATCCCCTGCAAAAAGGAGAGGGATGTACTTGGGAGAAACTCTACTTTGCGGCTGCTGAGAAAGAGAAGAAAGAAAAAGAGAAGAAAGAAAGACGCTAATACAGTGGGGAGTTCTGGATAACAGTACTCGTTTACTGAGCACATAGCTTAGGCCTTTTATACATTTCTGGGTAGAGGGGATTCAAAACATAAATAGCATCCTGAGCCATTGCAACAAAGTAGTCAGAAGGCCAGGCACATCCTGTCCTGTACACACAGGTTTTGTTCTCTTGTGGATGTAACCGTTTGGGTTTTAGGAAGTTTGAAAACAGCCCACTTCTGGGTCTCGCCCTTAGGGCCTTATGGTGGGGAAAATCAGGCCCCAAGACTAGCTGCTTAGTGCCCAATATCTCCATCTCCCCTTCTGTTTTTAAAAAATGGGGCAGCGGCAGGTGACTAACCATACAGCTTTATGCAAGGGCATTGGGGCTATGTCTGTCTTAGGTTGCCTTCTCTTTCTCAGCAGCAGCAAAGTAGAGTTTCTCCCAAGTACATCCCTCTCCTTTTTCGCAGGGATGAAGTCTGGCAAGTACTAGGTCTCCCTCATTCATGCCGGATAATGAGGGGTTTTCAGGGTTTCCAAAAAATCTCCCGTGATATTCCTTTTCCATATCCTGACCTGAGAAAAGTGGATCATCAGTCGCTATTTGTTTGGCCTCAAGAGGCTCAGAGGAAGAGGGACAGAGAGGTTGTGAACTTCGCTTTCCCTGAGGCAGAATTTAAGGGCCTTGAGAGTGGTATATAATCCAGGACAGGGCCTTTCCTGTATATTGCCACCTGTCCTGAAATATCTTTTCTACTTTTTCCCATGTTGTCTAGGAGAAGAGATCTCCAGGGGGCCTCCTCTAAAATAGTTTCCCAATTTTTGACCACCGGATTCTCTGAAAAAATGAGGCCAGGGGCCGGAGCGATAGCCCAGCGGGTAGGGCGTTTGCCTTGCATGCGGACAACCAGGGTTCGATCCCCGGCATCCCATATGGTCCCTCGAGCACTGCCAGGAGTAGTTTCTGAGCGAGAGCCAGGAGTAACCTCAGCATTGCTGGGTGTGACCCCCCAAAAAAAAAGCAAAAAAAAAAAATTGAGGCCACAGCTCTTTAAGATATACCGGAAGGCCTTTAAGGCCTGTTGGCTGACCTTCTATGCTGAATTGCCCATCATTGGAGCAGACCAACAGCAGACCAACAGGGATTGTTAGTGGAAGAAAGTGGGAGAGGAAAGAAAATAGACCAGAGGGCATTCTGGTCTGAAGTTAAACAATTGTAAAGCCAGACAAGAAGGAAAAAAAGAAGAAAGAGTAAAGTGTTAACACAAAAGTGGATTCACCTGTGCAACTGTGCTAGTATGTTCTGGAGGATTGTATGAAAGAATTACGTACAAAACTCAGAAAGTTGAAAGTCAGTTTAATGTACAGAGGTTTCCAGGTCCCTTCCCAAATGCCTGGCCTCTCTGTTACCCATGAACGAATTCCTGGTCCCGTCCCACATAGTCTGCTCACATCCCACAATGATGGCCTGGTCCTGTTCCTGTGCTGCTCTCGCAGTGCCTGCCGCTAGGCCTCCCAACTGTACCCCAGCCACTGTGCCTTTCAACTGTACCCCCAGAGGTCCCTGTTGTCCTGTACTCCTGTTGTCCTGTATCCCTGTTGTCCTGTCCAGGCTTTCCTTAGTCTCCAGCCTCTACCCTGTCCACGTGGTGAGACTCCTGTGCTCAGTACCTTGCCCTGTACCTGGGCATCCGTGATCTGCCTGAACCTGAGCTATCCTGGGCATCCAAGCCCTACTGTAACCTGGGCCTCTGAGCCTAGTCCCATACCTGTAACAGCTTTGCCTGGCCTTCTTATAATGAATTACCTATCCTTACTGGGCTCCTGTACCTGGGCATGCTGCCCTACCTGATTCAAGGAGAGAGGGAGGGAGGTCCTCCCCTCCCCTTCCCTCCTCCCTTCCCTCCCTCTCCTCCTCTCTCTGAGAGGAGCCTGGGGTTGCCTTTTATTTGTTGCTAAATCCCACCTCCAGGTATCCCCTTCTACATTCTGATTGGCTACCTATTCCTTGGCTATGGTTAGTTACCTGAAACTTGGTGCTTTCCTTCTTAGCTCATGCTATATCAAAAGGAGAGAGAGAGAGAGAGAGAGAGAGAGAGAGAGAGAGAGAGAGAGAGAGAGAGAGAGAGAGAGAGAGAGAAAGAGGAGGGAGGGCAGCTTTCTGATCCTTGCCTGGCCGGACCCCCTTGCTGATCTAAAGAAGTCCTTGACTTTGGGCCACACATATAAACCTCTTGCCTGGTTGCCTCTGGCTGGGAGCTGAGAGAGAGGCAAGTGTCCTTAAGCCATTATGGATTTCATGGAACCGCAGGACAGAGCTCAATCAGATCAGAAGCCATGAGGCCTTATTCACTCACCCCACACACTCACACTCTCTCATTCAGAAGATACAGGAAAGAAAAGGGAAAGGAGAAATAGACGTAATGATGCCTATGTCACACCCAGACACAGGAGGCAGAGCCTGGGATCTACTACGTTCTTTCCCAAGTTGAGGAATTGCTAACCATGCATCCCCAATCAAAAGGAAGATTGGGTTCAGGGCAAGTATCGATGTCTTACCTGGTCCGGTGTGAGGATGAAGCTGCTCCACGTTGGGCGTCAGATGTCTGAGGCCCTGGCCAGCAGCTCCCGCACAAATGAGGGAGACCTAGATCTTGCCAGACTTGATCACTGCGAAAAAGGAGAGGGATGGACTTGGGAGAAACTCTACCTTGCCACTGCTGTAAAAAGGAAGAAAGAAAGACACCAACACAGCGGAGAGTTCTGGAAAGCAGTCCTCATTTACTGAGCATAGTTTAGGCCTTTTATACATTTCTGGGTAGAGGGGATACAAAACACAAATAGCATCCTGAGCCATTGCAATAAGGTAGTCAGTCAGAAGGCCAGGCACATCCTGTCCTGTACAACAGGTTTTGTTCTCTTGTGAATGTAACGGTTTGGGTTTTAGGAAGTTTGAAAACAGCCCACTTCTGGGTCTCGCCCTTAGGGCCTTAAAATGGGGAAAAATCAGGCCCCAAGACTAGCTGCTTAGTGCCCAACATACCCCATCATCTCCAGAATTATTATTCCTGGGGGGTCATTCCAGACAGTGTTTGGGGTATCAAGCAGAAGCTGGGATCAAACTTGCTCCCACCCCCACATGAAGCATATTTTAGCAACTTGAGTCATTTCCCTGTTACCAAGTTTTATAATTTAAACCAGTTCTTTCATGTAAATGTAAATGCCCCAATCTTTCCGTTTTCAATATTTACCAAACATATTTGTCTTTCTCCCAATTTTGCCTGTGTCTTTGTCGGGTACCTCTACTTACTTTTCTTCTAATATTCTTTGTACCTTTGTTATAGTGTTATCATTCTTTGCTCATATTTTGAACTTCCACTAGGGGTGAGGAGTATTTTCTCTTCTCCAATTTAACTGCTGTACATAATTCAAGACATGTGTTAAGTCCCTCTTCTTTTGTGAAACCACTGAAAATCATTCCAATATCTAAATAGTTATAAAGTATTTAAGGAAAAACATATACTTTGCTATTGCTTAGTTCACTTGTGGGTATAGAGGTAATATTCAACTTTGAGGTCAAATAATTAAGCCCATACGTTAAATAACATGAAATACAAAACAGGTTTTTGATGTCATTATTAAAGACCAAGAGATATTTTGTTTTCCTTCTTATAAACTTTATCAAGTTTAAGTGCTTCAAAAAATATAATGAGGCTCTCTGTTTTTCTGTTGCTAAAATTTTAGAGGGCCAGAGACTTAGTTCAGGTATCTTACCCCAGTTTATATCTAGCACTGCTAGGTGTCATCCTGGTGGTTCTCAGTGGTGTAGTGAACAGAACTGCATTCTCAAGCTCCAGCACTAAAAGAATTACTTGGTTGTCCTAGACTTGTTCAAGCAGCTGTGGGCACCCCTGAGCACCAGTTGAGTGCCCTCTAAATAAAACAAGGAAAACTAAATTATAGCATAATCCTGACTCTACCCTTTAAATGGACAGATTACATAAATTTCAGAACTTCATCGTACTTTAGAGGTTGTATAATCCCGATTCTGAGAACAAATGAAAGCTAAGAAAAGTGAATTTGTTTTTCAAGTGACAGAGTAGAGGGGAGGCAGAGCTTGAACCAGAATCCGAGCTTTTGAATTCCCATCTAGCTCTCCACAGGGAATATTCAGGGCTTGTTCCTTTGCATGTTTGAGTCAGAATGGGAGTGACACAAAGTAATTTTGGCATTCTCAGGATCTATACCAGGGCTTATAAGATCAAGGAGAAAAGAAACTCAACATACAGATCTTTCAAATTTTGTATTATTTCATTGAGAATATCCTCAATCTTTCTTATTCCTTTTATTTCTTCTTTTTTTAAATTTTTGGTATCATAAAACACACCGAGACTCTAATTAAAATTATAGACTCAGGAAAAGGCATATATGCACAAAACACCAAAAACATTGCATAATTTCAGGGTTTGACTTACTCTCAGTCAGAGCCTCTTGACTGAAACCTTCAAAAGCTTTCACTCAGAATCTTGGGGAAAATGAAGCCATCACTCGATTTTAATTAGTCCATATGCTACCTCTTGACATACCCTCCCCCACTTTTTGCGTAACTGGAGAGGAAGGCTGATATCATAACCACATCTTTTTCCCTCCAATTAAATGTTTTTTCCTGCGTGCCTCAGCTGCACTGCTCCAGATGCCCCCCAAACCCCGGGAGGAACAGTTCATTTGAGGCCCAGCAGGACCCGATTGTTGCTCATAACTAAGCAGCTCCGCCCCGCCCCCTTTGCTGTACCTCACCATTACCACTCCCAGAAGCTTCCTTGCCACTCTGCCTATTGGAAGATCACAACCCCCTTCAGGGGCCAGAGGGCAAAAGAGGTTCTTGCATCATTTTGGCAGCACTGGAGAGGAGGGGCTGGCCAGACTGGTGGAACGCCCTCCCCGACCCCCCCACCCCACCCCGGGACTTAAGTGGTGGCTCTCAAATGAAAGATCCAGTGGAAGAAGCCCTTTTTTTCAGAAGCCATATATCATGGCACTTCCCCAGGCAGGAGAAAGTGAGAAACAGATGGCAATGAACAGGCAAATGCACCACAGGGACGAAGCTTGAGTGGGAGGCGGTGAGGAGGCAGAAGCTATTGGCAGCAGCGGGCAGAGGGAAAGGCCCACAGCAGGGAACCTACATATGGAGAGTCAGGGAGAGACAGGAGACAGGGCTAAATGGCACGAGAATAGTGCTCTGAAAGGAGGAGCCAAGAATAGGCTGTGAACCTTCTTAACAGACAAGAGAACATCGGGCTCGAGTGCAGAACCCACCAAATCCTGCCAATAGGAGCCCGGTTGTTGTGCCAGGCAGTGGGAGTGCTGTCATGGATTGGTGGTTTCTGCCCTTCCTTTACCACACATGGAGCTTCTGATCCTTCCCTGGAGTTTCTGGGTCTATGAGGGAAACAGGAAAAAGGAGGCCAAGAGCCATGGGAAGGCATGTGGCATTTTAATGAGAAACCCCGGGTTATCTTTTCTGGACACACTTTTAAAGGATCTCTTTCTCTATTAGTGTGGAGAAGGAAGTTGGGATAGGAAAGGTCCCTAGGACAGTAACTCTTGTGACTGAATCCCAGTCATGGACTACTTTGTAGCTGTTTATCTCACATGTTTATTTTTTTTTAATTTTTTTTATTATACCACCGTGAGACATACAATTACAAAGGTGTTCACAATTGGTTCTTGGTAATACAGTATTCCAGCACCCATCCCTCCACCAGTGCCCCATTTCCACCACCAATGTACCCCTCCCCTCCCACCCCACCCCCCAGGCTGCCTCAACAGCAGATAGCCCTGTTTCCTCTCTTTTCTCTCTGTCTCTCTCTCTCTGTCTCTGCATCTCTCTCCCTCTTGTTTTACACATTGTGGCTAGCCCTGCAGATATTTAGAGTTTATCACTTAAGTCTCTTTGATCTCACATGTTTAAATTAATAAAATAATTTCAAAGACGATGATAGTTGGAAATGATCACTCTGGATAAGAACTGCATGATGAAAGTAGCCAAAGGAACAAACACGACAACCTCTCAGTACCTGTATTGCAAACCATAATAGAGAAAGAATAAAAGTGTCTGCCACAGAGGCAGGCTTGGGGATGCGGGCAGGGGGCAGCAGGAAACTGGGGAAGATGGTGATGGGAAACGTGCACTGGTGGAGGAATGGGTTTTGGGACATTGCATCAGTGAAGTCCACTCGTAAACAGCTTTGTAACCTTATATCTCATGGACATTCAATAATGTAAATAAATAAATAAAATAAGGGGTCTCAGAGCAGGCCCCTCTCTAGTGGCATGGGCTCACTGCTCGCTCTCTCCTCTTTCTCTCTCTCAGTTCTGCTGCTCGGCTCTTAGACATGGAGGCATCCTATAGTTCTCAGGGAACCCCCCTGCATCTATGAGTGCTTTCTCTATCATGAACCTCCACTTCACTCCCTGCCCTCTTAGGGCTCATCTATGATCAGGAGCAGCAGCGTTTAGCTAATTGCAACCCCCATGCCCATTCTCTCAAGGGTGCCAGTGTCTTGAGGAACTCTCTCCTACAGGGAACAGAACAGCACTGGCAGAGGACAGGCATGGACATAAGCAGTTGAGTCTCACTGTTTAACTCAGGTCTGCTCCCATGGTCCATTGTTTTGTCCAAGCCAGAAGTTCTAAAACATGCTATAAGGCAAGGAACTTCTTCAGGCTTGAGGCATAACTGAGCCTAGAGTTCGGAGAAAAGAACATACTGACATCACTGTTGAAAATCAGTTTCTGTGCCCAAGAAATATGAGGTTTTTTAAAAAAAGATGAAGATTGTGGCTCTCAACTATGCTAAAATCATAAAAAGTATAATTAAATATATTTGGGCCTTTTGAGAAATTTCCCCAGTTTTGACATTGAAATCCCCCAAATAATTGTCCCTCAATCTTGGGAAAATTAGGGTAGTTGGTCACTTTATAATGCCTCTAAATATTCCTTAGTTAAAGAAAAGGCCCAGAATTATGTGTTACTACCTCACACAAGAAGATGCAAAGACATGAAGAGTGAATCCAAGTTTCAGTCACAGGCATTGTATAACTCCATAACTTTCTCCCAAGTGGGTATAGAACAGAGAAAGGAACTTGAACAACTAAAAGAATTTATGGGCTATAAGAACACTAAACCATACTTTCTCAACCCCTTGTATAATATGGAAGTTTCTTAAATTACTGTTCCCTGGCTAAAGTTTAGACAGCCAAAACCAGTTCTTTGTCGCAGAAGTGAGGAGACCTCTACCAGATTGACTGAATTACTAATTAATGTTATCTGCTGAGACAGTCAGAGGTGAGGAAGAACAAATGAGTGCCCACTGCACTCAACCCAGCGGAAACAAGGTGGTCACTATGAAGTGCTTTTTGGTGCCCAGTAAAAAATCAATTAATTGATGGGAATCATCTGCCGTACTAATAGCATTATCTCAAATGGCCATGGAAGCATGTTCTCCAGAAATTACAACAAAAATGAGAATGAGTTATGAGACTCTTTGAATGGTCTGCATGGAATGTCTCCAGTTCATTCTGAACCTAAAGGAAGCACATAGCATAGACATAATAAAACCAGGCTTCCATCACTGCGGAGAAATGTTGTACGATCAGGATCTAATTCTTTTATCTCGTTGGCTAATTGAGAGGAAAAATGAGAAAAGAAAGGAGAAGGGAAAGAGGAGAGGGAGCGATTCTGCAGCAAGAAAGAGGAATCAAAACTAGTTATACACTGACAAGAAAGAACGCCAAGAAAGACACAAAAAGGGAACACAATGGTTATATTTTAGGTTCAAGACTATCCATTCAGACATCTCAGAACACAAAGAAGCTTAAAGACAAAACAACGGATAATTATAAAACAGAGAATGACAAAAATTTTGCTCAAAATTAAGGAGTGTGGTATTTATTTCAAAGTCTATGAAGCAGCTGCAGATAAAGTGGCATAAGCCCCTAAGAGTTGTTGAAAGACATATAAGGAAAAAGAATAGGAGACTATAAAACTTAGGCTAATTCCTTCCAACTTCTAAAGATCCAGGAAAAGATAAACGGCATCTCAGTTCATATAACTGGGAAATATAATAATATGAATAAAAGAACAGTATAATTCTTTGCAAAAAATATTAGCATGAAAATATTTGGTAATACACTTTATAGTGGTTAAAACTTTGAACTAGAATAGCAGAGCTTTGAAGTAGCGTATTTTCATTTTATTTTTATCACATATCAAAACCACACTTATGAGCCAAGAGGATCATAAGGCTGAATCACATGCGTTGAGTGTGGGAATCCCAGATTCCATCCCCAGCACCACAAAGTCTTGGACAAAGTCCCAAGCACCACCCGTGTGATTTCCATGTTCACAAATATCAGAAATATAAATTTGAAGCTCCTATGTTACTTTCAGTCTAAATAATGCATTTTTTTTCTACTGGTACATTTTTTACTAGATTTATTTATTAAACTTATATATGTTACTGAGAGAGAGCGGAATGGAATGCCTTCAAAGGCATCAAAGAAATAGCTAAAAAAAATAAAGAACCTCCGGCTCCAGGCACATCTCTTCGACTCCACCATTCTCCCTGCATTAACATATGCCTCAGAGACCTGGGTCCTACGAAAGCAGGATGAGAATGCTATTCTGGTCTCCCAAAGAGGAATTGAAAGAGCTATGCTTGGAATATCACGCCTCACTCAAATGAAATAAGGAATCTGGAGCTCTGACCTCCGTTGCTGTTCCAGAGTCAGGGACGCTGTCTCGTTTGCCAAGGCATCGAAAATCAGATGGGCTGGACATGTAATGCGATTTGGAGATGACCGCTGGACTAGACCTGCTACTGACTGGATCCCACGGGATGTCAAAAGATCATGTGGCTTCCCACCTACAGTATGGTCAGACTTTTTTGTCAAGATCCTGAATGAACGGTTTGAGGCTCTTCATATTCCTGAATCAATTAGATGCCATTGGGCTACATTGGCACGTGTTAGGGTCCAATGGAAATGTTGCTTGCACCCGCTTGAGCAAATCGATGAGTAACAGGATTCAAGTGATCAAGTGATCAAGTGATATATGTTACTGACTCTGAAGAATACAGGATAAGGCAATAAATTATATATCAGTGAAGCAGTCCTGTCCTCTTAGCCCTTATATTCTGTTGTAAATAGTCCTACTAAAACATGTGGGATGCTATTAAAGTTAATGATGGGCCTGAGTGATAGCACAGTGGGTAGGGCACTTGTCTTGCACATGGCCCACCTGGGTTCAATCCCCGGCATCCTGTATGGCATCCCATATGGTTCCCCAAGCTCCGGCCAGTTGTAATTCCTGAGTGGAGAGTCAGTAGTAAACCCTGAGTATCGCTGGGTGTGACCCAAAAAAGCCAAAAAAAATAAATAAATAAAGTTATTGACTCACACCTGAAAAGAAAAACAAAACTTTGCAGCAGAACACCTAGAGAGATTTAGAACTGGTTTAGAACTGGTATTGATTACTGTCATGAAATTGCATTTCTTTTCAGTGGGTAAGAAAAGGGTACAAAGAAGGTAAAAAGAAAAACTGGGCTCTGTTTGTTGGACAGAAGTTAAACTTAGTGTAAAAGTTTTCCATGAGTGACCGCGGCACTACCTGGCAGATTGGTAAAGAGAGCAATCATCAGAGTGGAACTGCTTTTGCGAGGTAAACTACGTGCACTAAAACTTAAAGAAAATGAACAGCCACAAGAAGCTCTTACATTTGCTTTATAGTATCTAATTACATTTATTATCGTATTAAATTCTTATGATCACTTGCCCAAATGAGTCAAAATGAGCTATAATAGTCATTTTTATAGATGAAGAAGCCGAAACTTACAGAACTAAAGCAGATTTTCCAATTTATGTCTCAGAGCCAGATCTTGGGATATGTGCCAATGCAAGCATGTCCTTGGAGCCTAGAATGCATGATGACTTCAGAAGCTACCAAACAACAGCAGAGTATTGTCTTTGGGTATCTCCAGGCTGAGCCTAAGTGTAAAATCATTAGGTGAAATTTTTGGATCTTATTCTTTATTCTCTGATACTAACTCTGGTGGGAATGGGCAAAATTTCATGGAAAATTCCCCATCTTTTCATTGCTAAGACCCTGATGATCCCATGTAGCAGAAGCAGCAAACTTTTATTGGAAAAACTATTATTTCTAGGACCAGAGAGATAATACAGCTCATAAGGGTCATACGTAAAGTGCCTTGTCTGGATTCTATCCCCAACACCTCTATTGTCTCCTGAATTACTCCAGAAGTGATCACTGAGCACATAGCTATGAGTAAGTTCTGAGAACAAATAGTTGTGCCCCCAACCTCTCTGTAAAAAAAATGTTTTTAAACAACACATAATTTCTTTTCTTTTAATGATTAGTTGAGATACTATCTTTGGAGGAAGTTCAATGCACTGTTTCCAAACCTCTTATTTTTTTTAGAGCTAATATTTTGAAAGAATATCAAAAAATATCAACAGTGCAAGGCAATATCGGCTCTGTATGGACAGCTACAAAATAATCACAAACATTAAAGGGGTAAGTGCATACTGACTAGGTATAATTGGGGGGGTTTAGTGTTTTACAAAACTCTAACTGACCCACTGATATTGAAAGAAGTGGATTCTTTTCACACATTTTCCAAGAACAAAGGTGGTTTTTAACCTCCCCACCTTACCCCCCATACCTCTGTCTACCCGCAACCCTCGCCACTTTCCTGGAATGAAGCATTAGACTAAAGTTTTTTTTCTGTTGTGTTTCATTGGCTTTACATTAAGTCAGTATTCCCTGATTCTGAAAATAGGACCTTCACATTTCTGTGTTGTAGTTTTAGTAGATATTTGGGAGATGATGTACCTGTGGCAAATAGCCAAGCACCATTTTAAACTGAAACCCAGTGGAACTTTAATTTGATTGCACTACAAATGTTAACATTATGAGAGTGTTTTCCTTCCAAGAAGTGAAACTCTTCTCCCCATTAGGCATATTTGGATACTACAAATGGGTGACTCCAACAGAAGAGGAAAGAAATTAATTCCATTTGCATCTTGAATATGATGGTTGTAGAGTGAGACACTAACCTGTGTGCCAGTTGGTAGTTCAATATAAGTTTGATTATTGAATTATTAATGAGCAGTGAGGAATGGAGACATTAGGATGCAGGCATATCCAATGAGGTGAAAAATACCAGCATAATAGAGCTACCCATTTGGGATCACACAAGGTGCAAACATTCTGAAGTTCCTTCCCATAGCTTGTAGATTGTTGATGGCTGCATTTGGAATTCTCTTCACTATTTTATCTTTTTTTTTTTTTTTTTTTTTTTGTGTCATACCTTACAATGCTCACGGGTTACTCCTGGCTCTGCACTCAAGAATTACTCCTGGAGGTACTGGTGGACAATATGGAATACCAGGGAACAAAACCCGGGTTGGTGGCGTGCAAGGTAAACACCCTTCTCCTCTATGCGATCTCTCCAGTACCCACTATTTTATCTTCATCTAGCAGTAAAGATAACCATGGAGAGCAAAACAGTATAATAAAAATATTAACATAGGGAAGACTTTAGAGGAGATTTTCCAAGATTCAATTTCTAAAACTGACTTCTAGTTTGGTTGTGAGGGCAGACACATGTCCCTTCATTCAGTACCAGCATTGTTTAGGCCGTATCTCTATTCTTCCCAGCATCTGCTCTGTTTGTTTTCTGATATCAGTTTCTTATGTTATAACATCCTTTTTTATTTTTAATTACAAGAATAGCATAGATTAATTTAATGTATATTTAAATGCATTAAAGCTCTATTAAAGTAGAGCAAGCTGCTACTTGCTCTCCCTGTGACCAGCTGCTCACGAGGCACCGGGAGGGATGGTGGGTTCTAGCCCTGGCCCACCACCCCAGCAGAGCCTCATAACAAGCCAGACAACCCCCCCACTCCATGAGGGCCTCCATTTTCCACATCTGGACTTCTCTCTAGTCAGACCTCCACCCAGCAGACCAGCCTATCAGCTCCCGGCTCATCGAGTTCCACCCTGCAGCAGTCTTTCTTAAATCCGGCTCAGGTATGCCGGTCCAGAGACTCGCAGACATGGGGCAGAGCTGCTACTTGCTCTCCCTGTGACCAGCCGCTCACGAGGCACCCAGGAGGGATGGTAGGTTCTAGCCCTAGCCCACCACCCCAGCAGAGCCTCGCAACAAAGCCAGACGACCCCCCACTCCATGAGGGTCTCCATTTTCCACATCCGGACTTCTCTCTCGTCAGACCTCCATCCATCAGACCAGCCTATCAGCGCCCGGTTCAACGAGTTACACCCTGCAGCAGTCTTTCTTAAATCCGGCTCAGGTATGCTGGTCCAGAGACTTGCAGACATGGAACAGAGCTGCTACTGGCTCTCCCTGTGCCCAGCCGCTACGAGGCGCCCAGGAGGGATGGCGGGTTCTAGCCCTGGCCCACCACCCCAGCAGAGCCTCGCAACAAGCCAGACGACCCCCCACTCCATGAGGGTCTCCATTTTCCACATCCGGACTTCTCTCTCGTCAGACCTCCATCCATCAGACCAGCCTATCAGTGCCCGGTTCAACGAAGTTACACCCCTGCAGCAGTCTTTCTTAAATCCGGCTCAGGTATGCTGGTCCAGAGACTTGCAGACATGGAACAGAGCTGCTACTGGCTCTCCCTGTGCCCAGCCGCTTACGAGGCGCCCGGGAGGGATGGCGGGTTCTAGCCCTGGCCCACCAGCCCAGCAGAGCCTCGCAACAAGCCAGACGACCCCCCCCACTCCATGAGGGCCTCCATTTTCCACATCCGGACTTCTCTCGTCAGACCTCCACCCAACAGACCAGCCTATCAGCGCCCGGTTCGCGTGGGCCGCTTGCGGCCATGTGGTTCATCAATAAATGCTGGACTTAGAGATGCATACAAGAGTATGCTACCTACGCGGCAGAGCCTGGCAAGCTACCCGTGTTGTATTTGATATTTGATATATATATGCCAAATAACAGTAACAATTATAGACCTCATTCCGTAATGGATTGAGGTTCTTTATGTTCCTGGAGCAGCAGATGCCTTGGGCTCTACTAGCATGAGACAGGACATATTGAGATGTTACTGGGGCCCGCTCTAGCAAATAGATGATGAACGGGAAGACAGTGATATTTAAATGCAGGTAGGCAAAGACAAATAAGTCTGCCTACAGTTAATCAGAGAACTTTTTACTACACATGAGTATATTGCCTAATATACAATAATAATAGATCCTTCTGCACAACCACTGTATTTGCTTGCATTTTTCATTTAATGTTATATCATAATAATGTTCCAGAAATATAAATGATTATATATTATCTATGTATAACATTCTGTTAAATAAATGGTATTGATTACTGATTGTTGATTTAGTTCCTTTCTGAAACCCTCAAGAAGTTTTAAACGTATACTTACCCTTCAATCTTTGTTAGTTGGAATAATTGCTCTTCATTGTTTATGTACAAATATACCTGGTAAGCTTACTATTTAAAATATTTTTTAACTGTATGTTTTGCTTGAGGCTTGTTCCTGGCTCTGCATTCAGGAGTCACTCCTGGCAGTGCTTAGAGGACCATATGAGAAGTCAAGGATAGAAGCTGGGTTGGTTGCCTGAACAGCAAGAATCCTACCCTCTGTACTATTGATGCAGGTGGGCCTCACAGGTGGCTTATGTGAAGCCTGAAGGGGAGAGATGGTCGCTTTCTCCCCAGCTGCCTCTGCCCCCTGGGACCTGCTGGGCAGGCTTAGGACTGATAAAGTCTGCCATGAACCCCCTGCACGGTGTGGGCCTGAATCCCACCAGCCCCTCGAGGTGGCTGTCAAGCCACACCTGATGTCCGCTTGATCTCTAGACATGAAAGTTGATCCCCACCACCTGAGATTTCTCAAGGAGCCACAGACTCAGGCTGGAGCAAGGAATTGCTCTTTGCAGGAAAGAAAAGTCAGTCCTAGGCCTTACCCAGGGTTTCCTCAGGGTTCTTGTCTTCCTCGCAGAAAAGAATTTTCAGAAGTCAATGAGCAGTGAAGTGAAACAGATTTTATTAAGGAGGGTTTGGGACAGGGAAGGAGTTGGAAAAGAGAGAGAGTATTAGGACAGGGAAGGGGTTGGGAAAGAGAGAGAGAGGTAACACACTCAAGGGAGAATGCGGGCTGCTCCAGAGGCAGAGAGCAAGCAAGCCCTGACTGATTTCCAAAGGGGGCTTGTATTCCTGTGGATTAAAATGATCTGGAACCTTCTGCTGGGCCATCAAAGGTTGATGGGGATTTAGGGCTGTGCAGAAAGAGGTGGATCCAGCTTCCTCAGGGTCCATTGTTGGTTAATGGGTCTTATCATGTCTTCATTCCTGGTTCTAAAAGGTGACAGCCTAATGATGACAGTTTATTGCCATGCAGGGCCCCCTCCCCCACCCCTGCCTGCCTATATCATTACTGCTCCAGCCCCACTATTTAAAAAACTTTTTACACCTGACCAGCTACTAACACATAACAGGTTCTTTGACAGTTTTCATTGAATTCAATAAATTATGCCATTATTGTTCACATCCTACTTGTTTTCATAATTGGCAAATCATTAAAACCTTGAAGAAGAGTGGATGAATCACACATACAAATACTAAAGAAAAGCATTTATGTCAATATTTCTGGGAAGGGTGAAGCATCCTGTTTAACAGAAATGTTTGCTTTTCCTTTGTCTGAATTGTGTTTCTATAAATGAGAAAATGTGGGGAGGAGTGGCAGGATGAAGAAGATTCTGAGAGCAGAAGTAAGTATCTTCCTTTAATCTCTTTTCAACTCAACATCAAAAATAAGCATAGATAAGCCTAATTCTGTAATTTGCATAAAATAGTACTAAAGTATCCAATCTACAGATCCCCAGAACTTACAAAGTTCTGTGATTGTTACAATAGGGTGACTCAGTTAATAAAGTATCTGTGTACACACACATTATATATACTATTGATTACATCATTTTGTCATGTCCAGGTTACTAAATTACTTCTCACACACATATTATATATGTGCTATATATATGTATATATAGAATATATATAATAGTTATATATAATATATATAATAGTTATATATAATATATATAATAGTTATATATAACAATTATATATATGCTTATATAATAGTTACATATATAACTATTATATATATGCTATTTTATTGCATCATTTTGTCATGTCCAGGTTATTAAATTACTTCTCACAATTTCTAGATTGGACAGGAATTTTGCTGCAGAATGATAATTAACTTACTATGAAGTGCCTTCCAGGCATTTGTGCTTGAGCATCTTCTTTAGAGAAATGGGTATAGCAGAAGCAAAAATTTCAGTAAGACTAAGAAATGTGTTTTCTTTTTCAGTCACAGAATGAGCAAGTTGTCTTAGGCTGTTCAGGGACCAGATATTTTGCCGTAATTACCCTGAGGGCTTGGCATTGCCTTATATCCCTATGCCCCTTCTAGTCTCTGAAAATGAAAAAATTCTTTGTTTGAGGCACCCATTGGGCCTGAAGAGACACAGCCATATGTGACATCACTTTTCAATTCAGAAACAGGCAGCACAGAACATATGATGAACTAGTAATTGGTTTGTGTATTCATTCCTGTGAGCAGTCTAAATACATATTTCAAGATTTGATTACTCTTCCATCAAGAGTTTTATTTTTCTTTTCCTTGAATTAGTAAGCAAGGAGGGGGTAAAAGCAGGCTTTTTAAAGGCCTATAACACCTGGCTAATTGCAATTAGACCTGGCTTCAGAGATAGGGAGCTGACTCTCCACAAACAGACTGCCTCGTATATAGAGCCAGTAAATAGAAGGCGGCATCAACTTTATGTGAAAACTCTAAAGTTTTAGTACAATAGAAGAATTTTAAACTTGAACTCAGTAAAACTAAACTGCAATATTGGTGTTTTGGAATCCTTAAGGCCTTACTTAAGTCAAATTATATTTGAAACATATTTTGTAAATTTTTGCATAGAACTCAATGAACTTTAAGGGACATTCTAAGGACAGAGAACTATTGAAGATAGTTTTCACCATAAGATCACATTATTTGTTTTTCACATAAATTTACACTGTCATTAATAATATGAAATAAAACTCTATATTTTGGCAAGTTGTTAAAGAACTTTTCAAGAGAAAAGAATGAGTAAATAGAAAAATTGAAAAATTAATAATGGGGAAAGTTATAACTTTAGATAGACTTCATGGCCAACCATTTCAGCATTTTCCACCTAAGACTGAATAAACTAAGATCCCTCCTATTCCATTATTTATATAATTTAATGAACTAACCCAAACTTAGACATCACATCTCTTGGATATAAGACCAGTGTATATTTAAGAGACCTTATATATGTCAAATATAAATTTGTTGAATATGCGCTTAGTCAGTTGTTGCAGGACTCCTAAGGGCCGCTGCATCTGCTCTGGATTGCCTCCCCGCAGATCACTCCGTAGATAAGGGGGTAGTCTAAATGTGGCAGTTTATCTGACCATGTATGCTGTACTAGCTGGTATAAATATTCTCCCCATGCTATCACAATCATCGTGGGACTAGCTAGATCTTACCAGCATATTAGCCTGGCCACGTAAGGACACCTAAGTAATTAGACCAGAGAGAAATGCTGTTTGCTTCCAAACAAACAAGCATGGCTCCCTGATAAAAATATAAAACTACAATGAAGTAGAGGAGACTTGTGAAGGCTTGGAGAAATATTTAACTGGCATTGGTGTTGATCTTTGGTACAGTGACATGCCATCTCAGAAACCCCCTTCTCTACATTTCAAAGGCATTCCGGCTCAAAACATTAGCACAGTAAAGGCCCTAGGTGAGATGCAGGGAGGGACTACCTAAAAGGCATTGGACCCTCCCTGCTTTCCATAACAATGGGAGGAAGGTCTGAGTTGCTGGGGGTATAAACTAGCCGGTTCCCGCTCTCCCAGGCTTCTTCTTCCCAGTGGGATTTCGCCTTGTGAGCGATTATTCCCCTTGGAAGTTTCACACGTGGTGGTTGCCATCTTGGCCTACACGTGGCTGGGGTTCTAGCCTGGAATCCTAAGCATCGGGTTTTTCCTTTTGCTGATTTGTATGCCTGAACCTGTGATAAGTAAAGTCTTTTAAAACCTCATCGGATCCCCTGAGTGCTCATCCATTCCTCGCCCGGCTTCGGAGGTAGAAGGGAACTCGCTTCCCGGCACTGTCGGGGACCCCGGCGGTGCGCCCCGACATTTGGCGTCCCTGGGTGGGCCCCACGAACATCGTCTGGTCTAATTATCATCGGACAGAGATCATCTGCCTCCGAACCGTGAGTAAAATGATGGATATCTCATGGTATAGATACATTGTATCTTTTATTGGCTCGGAACCATACATAGCCCAGTCTATAAAGTTCCTTTCTGAGAACTACTCTATCTTTTCACAAATCATCTGGGTCCTTGCGATTTTTAAACTGTACCTTTGGCGTAAGGACAATGTTTAATAGAGAGAGGGAGGAAAGTAATAAATTGAATGCAATCTTAAGGGACGAGATTTACTCAGCGATTGAAGAAATAAGTGAGGATCATAAAGCTACAGGTAGACTGGTCTTAAAGCTTGAGGACAGAATTATTAAACAGAGTTTAAAATTTGAAAAGAAATTAGAAGAACAGGAAAGTAAAATTATTAACCAGATTTTAAAATTTGAGGAAAAATTAGAAGAACAGGATTTAAAATTCAAGGAAAAATTAGAAGAACAGGATTTAAAATTCAAGGAAAAATTAGAAGAACAGGATTTAAAATTCAAGGAAAAATTAGAAGAACAGGATTTAAAATTCAAGGAAAAATTAGAAGAACAGGAAAGTAAAATTATTAAACAGGATTTAAAAATTTGAAGTAAAGTTTGAAGAGCAGAAGAAGGATATCGATAAAATCAGCATTATCTTAGAGGAAGAAATTGACAGACAGAGAGATAGAATAGATGGACAGAAAGAGGAGGTTTGGAAGTTACACATAAGATTGAAAGAACAAAAGGAAGAAACATATAGGAAACTTGAAAACTTAAACCAAGAAATGGATGTGTTACGCAGGGAAATTTCTGATTTCATAACTTATCAATCAGGACCTAGCGCATACCCAATACTGAGGCGTGAACCAACTAAAAGCCGTTCACAAACACGCCCCAAAACTGTAAACTTGAAAAAGGTGTATACATTCCCAGCAAAAAAATTTAAAAAAGAATTCTAATGTGGCTGATAACTTAGAGGAGGAACAGGAAAACCCAGAGGAGGCAAATTCCCAAGCTGAAAATCTCCCCAGAGTTAATACCCTCAATGGGGTAGATGTTCCTCTGCCAGATACTACAAGCTCTGATGAGGAAGAAGGGGAGAAACAGATTAGCTCGAGTCAAAGAGCAAAGCCCAGCAATCTTTCTCATGACCAATCTAAAGATAAAGTAAAACCGATTCATGAAGACTTAAAAAATTGAGGCAATAACCCCGTTTAGGAAGGCTTGCGACAGGTTTGGAATATCAAGTCCTTATACTTTAAAATATTTAGCTGATTGGAGCGAAAGTAGTCAGTGGGTATTGGGAGACTTTGAAACGGTAGCCGATACTTGTCTAAACAAATCACAGTACATGCAATGGCATATGTGGTATGCAGATGGGGTTAACCAGAATATTGACACTTTAAGAGAAAAGGAATCAGGCCATACTATAACTTTTGCCATGCTAAAAGGTGAAGGTGAATGGAAAAACAAAGCAAAACAAGCGTACATTACCTGAACCTATTTTAAAATTCGTTCGGGAGACAGCATTAAAGGCGTGGGAAAAGAGTAGGTTCCGACCCAGAATTTCTAGGTAGCTATACAAAAATTTACCAGGGTCGTGATGAACCATACTTTGATTTTGTTGGGGAGATTATGTGAAACAATCCAAAGACAGGTTCAAGACCCAACCACTCAAGAAATCCTAAAACAAAACTTTAGCATATGAGAATGCTAATCAAAAATGTCGAGCATTACTATATGGTATTAGGGAAAAGGCTGACCTCATGGGGTATCTAAAGGCCTGTAGAAATGTCGGTTTAACCTCCCATAAAACACAGGATGATATAGGAGGCTTATCCCATACAGCAGGAGGATCAGGAGAGGGATGAAATGTCAGACAGCTCTAGGGAGAGAAACAAGTCAGACAGCTCTAGGGAGAGAAACAAGTCAGACAGCTCTAGGGGAGAAGCAATAAATTTCAAAGGATAAACAATAATCGGAGAAACTATTCTAATAATCGCAGCTCCACCCCTCGAAGGGCCCCACCTGGACCATGCCCAAGGTGCAGAAAAGGAAAACATTGGGCCAGAGACTGTCGGTCTTGGAGGCGAAGTCAGCCTCAGGCTTCATCTGGACAGATAACCTGCTTTATCTGGCGGAAAGAAGGGACACACCCGTAGAGATTGCCCATCTTCTACAATTATCAATACAGGGCAACATTCTAATAATCCCTTTATAGGAAATGTTACATGGGCCCCCTCCCAGGTTCCACAAGCTCCGCAGGCTCAAATAACATCTATGCCTCCCCTAATGCGGGAAACTGGGTGGGGGCCAGCCCCAGGCCCAGCTGAATCCAGGGGCACTCTCCTTCATTCCACCTGCCCAATATCCTCCGAATCAGAATCCACAGAATTACAGTCAATAAATGCTCTCTGGCCTACCCCATCAGGCAGTGGCAGTCTCGACATTCTCTGCCCCAAGACTGTCACAATATACCCAAGTCAAGACCCCTACATGCTAAAAACAGGGATAAAAAGGACCTGCTCCCCAGGTAGTATGGGTTTAATTCAGGGAGCGATTGGCTGAAATTTAAGGGAATTATGGTGCATTTCGGACTTCTGGATCCTGAATCTCATGGAGAGATAATACTGTCAATATCTGTGCCAACTAAATGGACTTTTAAAAAAGGGGAACCACTTGCTAAACTATTATTATTTTTTGAGGATCCGTGTAGTCAGTCCGAACACCCTACAGCTGGTGGCTTAAACAGTACCAACCATTCTGCCAACTTCATTGTTGGTTATGCAGCCACACAGAACCAAGCCCACCAGCCACCTGCTAACTATCTAGTTGGGTACACTGCCAGAATTTCTCAGGCCAAGCGGCCGGTTATACCCATCGAAATTTATAAAAGGAAATTCAAAGGCATGTTGGATACAGGGGCAGACATATCCATAATCTCCACCCAAGTATTGGCCCTCTAACTGGGCCCTAAAGAAAGTGTCCCATAGCCTGAGCGGGGTAGGCAATATCTCCTCCCTCTCTTCTCCGACAGAGTGCCAGGTGGCTGCCGTGTATTGGCCCTGAAGGGAATGTAGCCATGGTCCAGCCTTATATAGCCCCTATGCCTTTAACTTTATGGGGTCGAGACATGCTGGAGCAGTGGGGGCAGTAATCCACATACCTCGTCCAATTCCCGTCGAGCACCAATTCCAGCTCTCCATAATAAGCCTAACACCGGGAGTAACCCTTTTTTAATTGGGGCCGCTGTGGTTAAGCGCCCACTACCTATCCGCATTCAGTGGAAGTCTGACAAACCTATATGGACACCACAGTGGCCCCTCAATACCAAAAAAGTTAGAGGCGCTAACAAATCTAGTGGAAGAACAGCTGAAATTAGGACATATTGAGGAAACGTTTTCAGAATGGAATTCTCCTGTTTTTGTAATACAGAAAAAAATCAGGCAAATGGCGTTTGCTGATTGACTTAAGGAATGTAAATTCTACTATGGTCCCCATGGGAGCCCTACAACCTGGGCTCCCTCTCCAGCAGCTATTCCTAAGGATTGGCCGCTAATTATCATAGATTTAAAAGACTGCTTTTACAGCATACCTATCCACCCAGATGATCGGAAAAGGTTTGCATTTTCAGTCCCTTCCATTAATCATAAAGGTCCTTTACGTAGGTTTCAGTGGACAGTATTGCCCCAAGGAATGACTAATTCACCTACGATGTGTCAACACTTTGTTGATGAGGTTTTGCGACCCATTCGTTGCTAAATTTCCTGGTGCATACATCATCCACTACATGGATGATATCCTGCTAGCTTGTGATAATTCCAGAGATCTCCAGAATTTATATAATGATGTAATGACAGTTTTACCAGAGAGCTGGCTTACAAGTAGCTCTGGAGAAAATCCAGATGCAGCCTCCATATGAATATTTGGGCTATGCTCTTGACCGCACTACAGTGCGTCCTCAAAAGATCTCCATTAGTCAGAAAAGGCTCAAAACCTTGAATGATTTTCAAAAACTGCTGGGGGATATCAACTGGGTGCGCCCCCCCTTGGTATTCCTAACTGTGAGCTCAGTAACCTGTTCCACACCCTTGAAGGTGATCCTGCTTTAAATAGCCCAAGGCAGCTAACTCCTAAAGCTCAGAAGGAATTAGATTTTTTTCATGAATCGGCTTCAAAAAATCTTACCTCTCCAGATTTAATCCCGGAGAAAAGGTATGGTTCTTGGTCTTCAACACTCCCGAGTCTCCAACTGCTGCTATAGCCCAATTATCTGGACCGTTAGAATGGGTTTACTTACATAACAAGCAGAATTGTACTGCTACACCTTACCTTGAGATGATAGCTAATCTTATAATTAAGGGAAGATCAAGAACCCAAGTATTACTTGGACATGATCCCCATGTAATTGTACTACCTGACCCTAAAAAAAGAAATTGAAGCTGTTTTACCACTCAGTGAAATCCTTCAGAGAGCTTTAGCAGATTTTTCAGGAGAAATATCTTATCATTACCCAGCTGGAAAAACCTGGGAATTTCTGAAAAGGACACCTTTTATAATTTCCACCATTGTCCGCTCCTCTCCCATTCCTGATGCTCCAGTGTATTATATTGATGGCTCCTCATCAGGAAGGGGTGGAATTACAGGTCCTTCGTTGACCACTACTGTGCATACAAATTATAAATCTGCCCAACAAGTGGAACTCGCCACCCTGATACATTTACTATCCCATATATCTGGCCCATGTAATGTGGTGAGTGATTCTGCATATGTAGTTGGTTTATTTCCTGGAATTGTCACTGCTTCTTTAAATGCCCATAATCCTATAATTCAGGAGCTGCTCCATAAACTACAAGATCTCCTCCGAAATAGAACATTCCCTATATACATCTCCCACATCCGTTCTCACAGCCGACTCCCGGGCCAATGGTTCGAGGAAAGCGAAGCAGCAGATCTCTTGGCAGCACCAGTATTTAAATCAGCTGAGGAAGAGCACCAGACTCTACATACAAATGCCCGCCGCCTTCATGTACACCATGGCATCCCATGGAGACAAGCTAGACAAATTGTCCGCGAACTGTCCTGTCTGTGCTCCTTTACATTGTACATCTCATGTAGCAGGAGCAAATCCTCGAGGTTTACAGACAAACCAATTGTGGCAGATGGATATAACTCATACTAACTTATTTCCCAACAAACCTTTCCTTCATGTGGTCATCGATACATATTCCCGGTTCATATGGGCTGTTCCTATGACGTCTGGAAAGAGCTAAATCTGTTTGTTCATTTTTACTCCAGTGCTTCTCCGTCATGGGTATTCCCCATACCATAAAAACAGATAATGGTCCTGCTTACACCAGCAAAACCTTCAAATCCTTTTTGCGAGGAATGGCAGATCAAACATATTACAGGAATTCCATATAATCCACAAGGACAAGGAATAGTTGAACGTGCCCACAGAACACTTAAAACTCAGCTATTAAAGCAACGAAAAACAAGCATGCCTCCAATGGATTCTTTATCTTTAACATTATTTACCTTAAACTTCTTAAATATACCTCAAGGAGATCCCTATACCGCGGCTGAACGTCACTTTCAAGAAGATATGCAAACTCAAAAAACAGTCAATTCACCTATCTGGGTGAAAATTGATGATAAATGGATTGCAGGTCACCCTCCTCATTCGGGAAGAGGCTATGCTTTCATTTCTACAGACGATAACCCTGCCAAGAAACTCTGGGTCCCTCTGCGACTTGTTAAGACTAGGAATTCTCCAAGAATCAGAAAACAACTAATTCTTTCAATATAAAGTCTTAAATTTTAAATTGCAAGTTGCTGTTTAAACTTCCCTGGATTGGTTCCTTTTAATAATGATCTTGTTTTGCAGTCTGTGATCATGGTTCATGTCTAATATCTTGCCTTACAGCCTAAATATTTTTCTTTCTTACAAAAAAAAAAAAAAAAAAAAAAAAAGTGTGGAAAATGGGTGGACTCTGATCACAGTGCTCATTACAAAAATGTTTGCTAAATCAATAAAAAATTGTTTTTCTAATGATTCTGTTCACAGGATGAGATATTCGAATCCAGTAAACCTGCGCTACAGTGCTCAATACTCCGAGACTCTAAAACAGTGCTCGCTAAAAATTTAATAATTTGCAAAACTAATTTTTCCCAATGCTCTATTCACAGGAAAAGACACTTTCTCACCATCATTTGCCGGCTTTATATTTATGAAGCGCTTGACTCGTTACCATTTATCACCCTAAATGGGTCACATATACAGCTGTAAGATATTGATCGATCAAATGTATGTGTGCGTGTGTGTGCATGTGGTGGCCACCATTATGTTTGTGATTAATGTTGTGTCTATGTTATGTCTCAACTACTACCTTCTCAGTTTCTGACCACTACAAACCTCTATTACATTCATCAACTCCACTGCTGATCCACTAGATTTATCAATTTTAAAATCATCAATTCTCATACTTATTTCCCTGCTCCACCCATGTTGGAGCTTCTTTATATTCTTCTCTCCATCCCAGACTTGGATCCTACAAAGCCTTAAAATCTCTACTTGTGATTAACCTCGAAAAGTGTTTTTTGTCTCGCTCTAAGCTTCAGGTACAGTTACCGGTGCCAATGTTCCCTTGCTGAAGAAGCCCTGCAAGACGCCCACACCGATGTTCCAGACACCTGCTCCAGCGCTCAAGACTCCTGTTCCAGAGTTCAAGATACCACACCAGATGTTCCCGACACCTGTTCCAGCACTCAAGACTCCTGTTCCAGAATTCGAGATACTTGTTCCAGTGTTCCTGAGACCCAATCCAGTGTTCCTGACAATTCAACGAGTTCCTGATCGCTGCTCTCCAAAGACTCATACTCATATGATCACCGCTATTGCTGTTCCAGAAGTAGCCCCACAGACTTTGTTCCAGACACCCGACTTTACATAAAATATAGCAAATTGACTCTCACAAATTATGGACAATGCAAACTATAGTCCGTTATAATCAGACAGCTAAAAACACTTTATCTTGAACTTTTGCTTTGGGTCCAAAAACAAGTTAGGATCCTAAAGTAACATGTATTATCATTTTGCAATTGGAATTGTTTTTCTTATCTTAATTTTCTGTACATTACTAAATATTTCTTACCTTTTTCAATTTTTTATTAGTAAACTAATCAGGGGAGTTGTTGCGGGACTCTAAGGGCCGCTGCATCTGCTCTGGATTACCTCCCCTTAGATCACTCCGTAGATAAGGGGGTAGTCTAAATGTGGCAGTTTATCTGACCATGTATGCTGTACTAGCTGGTATAAATATTCTCCCATGCTATCACAATCATCGTGGGACTAGCTAGATCTTACCAGCATATTAGCCTATGCCGTAAGGACACCTAAGTAATTAGGACCAGAGAGAAATGCTGTTTGCTTCCAAACAAACAAGCATGGCTCCCTGATAAAATATAAAACTACAATGAAGTAGAGGAGACTTGTGAAGGCTTGGAGAAATATTTAACTGGCATTGGTGTTGATCTTTGGTACAGTGACATGCCATCTCAGAAACCCCCTTCTCTACATTTCAAAGGCATTCCGGCTCAAAACATTAGCACAGTAAAAGGCCCTAGGTGGAGATGCAGGGAGGGACTACCTAAGGCATTGGACCCTCCCTGCTTTCCATAACAATGGGAGGAAGGTCCGAGTTGCTGGGGGGTATAAACTAGCCGGTTCCGCTCTCCCGGGCTTCTTCTTCCGAGTGGGATTTCGCCTTGTGGCGTTTGTTTATTCCCCTTGGAAGTTTCACACGTGGTGGTTGCCATCTTGGCCTAGTGGCTGGGGTTCTAGCCTGGAATCCTAAGCATCGGGGGTTTTTCCTTTTGCTGATTTGTATGCCTGAACCTGTGATAAGTAAAGTCTTTTAAAACCTCATCGGATCCCTGAGTGTTCATCCATTCCTCGCCGGCCGGAGGTAGAAGGGAACTTCGCTTCCCGGCACTGTCGAGGACCCAGCAGTGCGCCCCGACAGTCAATGACAATAAAATGACTCATAGCTGTAATTTTTCAGTCTTCAGTGATTTATTTGCATTTTCTTTCAGATTGATATTCAATGGATCGAAACTACCCAGTTACCTTTAACATATGGTTGTGCCATCTAATTTTTGAATGTCTTGGCTTGGTTCTTAAATCTTACACTTGTTACAGTGTGGCTTCTGTGTTGCTCAGCATCAATAAAGACACTAGGAAAACAGAGGATGCTACATGGATATGTTTGGGAATGCCACCTGAGAAACAGATTAAGTTGGGTTTTTTTATGAGAGCTTTCTATATTGAGAGGCTCAGTGTAGGTTTGACCCTCTCTGGCTTGTAGACAGCAATATACTCAGTCTCTATAAACTCTGGGGTTAACTGACTACTCAACAAATGTTGTTTTTTGAGGTGAGACTAAGTTTCTTAGGAACTGATGAGTTGGAGTTGTCTTCATGGCAAGATTATTATCTTTTTTCTCTGCTAGATTCCTTTTCTGATTAAAATTCTAAGCAACCTTTGCTGATTGTTTCTCTTCCAACTATACAAAAGATTAAAAGTTGTTTTAAAAAAGAGAGAGTTCAGTTTATGAAAGTAGAATTGACTAGTGAATTGAAATTACTGGAAGAATCTTGCTTTGACCATTAATAGAAAAGACAAAGTCAAATTTGTTCTTTCAAAGCTTCACATTAAACATCTAGAGTGTATAATCTACACTTCTTTTCATAGGAAATGTTCAAGCAAAGTGTGTAATGTGCTCTGCTGATTCTCTGGAATGAAAAGAGGA
>JAJIBD010021372.1:0-150784 GCA_021461705.1 Cryptotis parvus | reverse complement strand
ATCTCTCTCCCTCTTGTTTTACACATTGTGGCTAGCCCTGCAGATATTTAGGATTTATCTTAGTCTCTTTGATCTCATACCTTTAAATTATTAGCTCATTTTCAAAGACTGATGATAGGTTCAGGCCAGATCACCTCGGATAAGAACTGCATGATGAAAGTAGCCAAAGGAACAAACGCGACAACCTCTCACCTGTATTGCAAACCATAATGAAAGGAGGCAAAGTATACTTGCCACAGAGGCAGGCTTGGGGGATGCGGGCAGGGGGCAGCAGGGAAACTGGGGAAGATGGTGATGGGAAGCGTGCACTGAGCGGAAGGATGGGTTTTGGGACATTGCATCAGTGAAGTCCACTTTCGTAAACAACTGTAACCTTACCTCATGGACATTCAATAATGTAAATAATAAATAAAATAAGGGGGTCTCAGGAAGCAGACCCTCTCAATAACATGGCTCACTGCTCGCTCTCTCCTCTTTCTCTCTCTCAGTTCTGCTGCTCGGCTCTTAGACATGGAGGCATCCTATAGTTCTCAAGAACCCCCTGCATCTATGGTTTTCTCTATCATGAACCTCACTTTACTCCCTGCCACTACCCAGAACCATCTACTCGATCCAGGAGCAGCAGCGTTTAGCTAATTACAACCCCATGCCCATTCTCAAGGGGTGCCAGTGTCTTGAGAACTCTCTCCTACAGGGAACAGAACAGCACTGGCAGAGGACAGGCATAGGACATAACTTAGTTGAGTCTCACTGTTTGCTTTCTGAGGTCTACTCCATGGTCCGTGTTTTGTCAAACCAGAAGTTCTAAAACATGCTATAAGGCAAGGGAACTTCTTCAGGCTTCGAAGGCATAACTGAGCCTAGAGTTCGGAGAAAAAGAACATACTGACATCACTGTTGAAAATCAGTTTCTGTGCCCAAGAAATATGAGGTTTTTAAAAAAAAGATGTAAGATTGTGGCTCTCTATACTAAAATCATAAAAGTATAATTAAATATATTTGGGCCTTTTGAAATTTCCCCAGTTTGACATTGAAATCCCTGAATGTTGTCCCTCAATCTTGGGAAAATTAGGGTGGTTGGTCACTTTATAATCACCTCTAAATATTCCTTAGTTAAAAGAAAAGGCCCAAATTTATGTGTTACTACCTCACACAAGAAGATGCAAAGACATGAAGAGTGAATCAAGTTTCAGTCACAGGCATTGTATAACTCCATAACTTTCTCCCAAGTGGGTATAGAACAGAAAGGGCAGACAACTAAAAAGAATTTATGGGCTATAAGAACACTAAACCATACTTTCTCAACCTTGTATAATATGGAAGTTTTTCTTATTACTACATTCTGGCTAAAGTTTCAGACAGCCAAACCAGTTCTTTATTAAAGTGAGGAGACCTCTACCAGATTGACTGAATTACTAGTGGAGTATCTGCTGAGACAGTCAGAGGTGAGAAGAACAAATGAGTGCATAAACTTGTGAAACAAGATGGTCATATGAAGTGCTTTTTGGGTGCCCAGTAAAAAAGATCAATTAATTGATGGGAATCATCTGCCGTACTAATAGCATTATCTCCGATGGTCATGGAAGCATGTTCTTCTGAAATTTAACAAAAATGAGAATGAGTTATGGGGACTCTTTGAATGGTCTGCATGGAATGTCTCCAGTTCATTCTGAACCTAAAGGCTTACATAGCATAACTTATAATAAAACCAGGCTTCCATCACTGCGGAGAAATATTTTACGATCAGGATCCCAATTCTTTTTATCTCGTTAGGCTAATTGAGAGGAAAAATTAGGAAAAGAAAGGAGAGAAAGGAAAGAGAGAGAGGGGAGGCGATTCACCAGCAAGAAGAGGAATCAAAACTAGTTATACACTGACAAGGAAAAGAGCGTCAAGAAAGACACAAAAGGGGAACACAATGGTTATATTTTAGGTTCAAGACTATCCATTCAGACATCTCAGAACACAAAGCTTAAAGACAAAACAACGGATAATTATAAAACAGAGAATGACAAAAATTTTGCTCAAAATTAAAGTGTGGTATTTATTTCAAAGTCTATGAAGCAGCTGCAGATAAAGTGGCATAAGCCCCTAAGAGTTGGAAAGACATATAAGGAAAAAGAATAGGAGACTATAGAACTTAGGCTAATTCTTCCAACTTCTAAAGATCCAGGAAAAATAACGGCATCTCCAGTTCATATAACTGGGAAATATAATAATATGAATAAAAGAACAGTATAATTCTTTGCAAAAATATTAGCATGAAAATGTTTGGTAATACACTTTATAGTGGTTAAAACTTTGAACTAGAATAGCAGAGCTTTGGTAAGCGTATTTTCATTTTTTTTTTATCACATATCAAAACCACACTTATGAGCCAAGAGGATCATAAGGCTGGATCATGCTTTGAGTGTGGGAATCCCAGATTCCATCCCCCAGCACCACAAAGTCTTGGACAAAGTCCCAAGCACCACCAGTGTGATTTCCATGTTCACAAATATCAAATATAAATTTGAAGCTCCTATTGTTACTTTCAGTCTAAATAATGCATTTTTTTCTACTGGTACATTTTTTACTAGATTTATTCATTAAACTTATATATGTTACTAGAGAGAGGCGGAATGGAATGCCTTCAAGGCATCAAAGAAATAGCTAAAAAAAATAAAGAACCTCGGCTCCAGGCACATCTCTTCCGACTCCACCATTCTCCCTGCATTAACATATGCCTCAGAGACCTGGGTCCCTAGGAAGGATGAGAATACTATTCTGGTCTCCCAAAGAGGTGAAAGAGGCTATGCTTGGAATATCACGCCTCACTCAAATGAAATAAGGAATCTAAGGCTCTGACCTCCGTTGCTGTTCCAGAGTCAGGGGCTGTCTCGTTGCCAAGGCATCGAAAATCAGATGGGCTGGACATGTAATGCGATTTGGAGATGACCGCTGGACTAGACCTGCTACTGACTGGATCCCCCGGGATGTCAAAAGATCATGGCTTCCACCTACAGTATGGTCAGACTTTTTGTCAAGATCCTGAATGAGCGGTTTGAGGCTCTTCATATTCCTGAATCAATTGGATGCTCATTAGGCTACATTGGCACGTGTTAGGGTCCAATGGAATGTTGCTTGCACCGCTAGAGCAAATCGATGAGTAACAGGATTCAAGTGATCAAGTGATCAAGTGATATATGTTACTGACTCTGAAGAATACAGGATAAGGCAATAAATTTATATATCAGTGAAGCAGTCCTGTCCTCTTAGCCCTTATATTCTGTTGTATATAGTCCTACTAAAACATGTGGGATGCTATTAAAGTTAATGATGGGCCTGAGTGATAGCACAGTGGGTAGGGCACTTGTCTTGCACATGGCCCACCTGGGTTCAATCCCGGCATCCTGTATGGCATCCCATATGGTTCCCCAAGCTCCGTCGGTTATAATTCCTGAGTGGAGAGTCAGTAGTAAACCCTGAGTATACTCTGGGTGTGACCCAAAAAAGCCAAAAAAAATAAATAAATAAAGTTATTGACTCACACCTGAAAGAGAAATATAAAACTTTGCAGCAGTACACTAGAGATTTAGAACTGGTTTAGAACTGGTATTGATTACTGTCATGAGAGTGCATTTCTTTTCAGTGGGTAAGAAAGGGTACAAAGAAGGTAAAAAGAAAAACTGGGCTCTGTTTGTTGGACAGAGTTAAACTTAGTGTAAAAGTTTTCCATGAGTGACATGGCATTACCTGGCAGATTGGTAAAAAGGCAATCATCAGAGTGGAACTTTGCTGCGAGGTAAACTACGTGCACTAAAACTTAAAGAAAATGAACAGCCACAAGCTGCTTACATTTGCTTTATAGTATCTAATTACATTTATTATCGTATTAAATTCTTATGATCACTTGCCCAAATGGTCAAAATGAGCTATAATAGTCATTTTTATAGATGAAGAAGCGAGCTTACAGAACTAAAGCAGATTTTCCAATTTATGTCTCAGAGCCAGATCTTGGGATATGTGCCAATGCAAACATGTCCTTAGAGCTAGAATGCATGATGACTTCAGAAGCTACCAAACAACAGCAGAGTATTGATTTGGATATCTCAGGCTGAGCCTAAGTGTAAAATCATTAGGTGAAATTTTTGGATCTTATTCTTTATTCTCTGATACTAACTTTGGTGGGAATGGGCAAGAATTTCTTGGAAAATTCCCCATCTTTCATTACTAAGACCCTGATGATCCCATGTAGCAGAAGCAGCAAACTTTTATTGGAAAAACTATTATTTCTAGGTCCAGAGAGATAATACAGCTCATAAGGGTCATGACGTAAGTGCCTTGTCTGGATTCTATCCCCAACACCTCTATTGTCTCCTGAATTACTCAGTAGTGATCACTGAGCACATAGCTATGAGTAGTTCTGGGGGAGCAAATAGTTGTGCCCCCAACCTCTCTGTAAAAAAATGTTTTTAAGCAACACATAATTTCTTTTCTTGTAATGATTAGTTGAGATAGTATCTTTGGAGGAAGTTCAATGCACTGTTTCCAAACCTCTTATTTTTTAGAGCTAATATTTTGAAAGAATATCAAAAATATCAACAGTGCAAGACAATATCGGCTCTGTATGGACAGCTACAAAATAATCACAAACATTAAAGGGGTAAGTGCATACTGACTAGGTATAATTGGGGTTTAGTGTTTTACAAAACTCTAGACCCACTGATATTGAAAAGTTGGATTCTTTTCACATTTTCAAGAACAAAAGGTGGTTTTTAACCTCCCCACCTTACCCCATACCTCTGTCTACCCGCAGCCCTCGCCACTTTCCTGGAATGAAGCATTAGACTAAAGTTTTTTCTGTTGTGTTTCATTGGCTTTACATTAAGTCAGTATTCCCTGATTCTGTAAATAGGACCTTCACATTTCTGTGTTGTAGTTTTAGTAGATATTTGGGAGATGATGTACCTGTGGCAAATAGCCAAGCACCATTTTAAACTGAAACCCAGTGGAACTTTAATTTGATTGCATTACAAATGTTAACATTATGAGAGTGTTTTCCTTCCAAGTGAAACTCTTCTCCCCATTAGGCATATTTGGATGCTACAAATGGGTGACTCCAACAGAAGAGGAAAAGAAATTAATTCCATTTGCATCTCTGAATATGATGGTTGTAGGTGAGACATAACCTGTGTGCCAGTTGGTAGTTCAATATAAGTTTGATTATTGAATTATTAATGAGCAGTGAGGAATGGGACATTAGGATGCAGGCATATCAATGAGGTGAAAATACCAGCATAATAAGAGCTACCCATTTGGGATCACACAAGGTGCAAACATTCTGAGTTCCTTCCCATAGCTTGTAGATTGTTGATGGCTGCATTTGGAATTCTCTTCACTATTTTATCTTTTTTTTTTTTTTTTTTTGCTTTTTTGTGTCATACCTTACAATGCTCACGGGTTACTCCTGGCTCTGCACTCAAGAATTACTCCTGGAGGTACTGGTGGACAATATGGAATACCAGGAACAAAACCGGGTTGGTGGCGTGCAAGAAGGTAAACACCCTTCTCCCTCTATGCGATCTCTCCAGTACCCACTATTTTATCTTCATCTAGCAGTAAAGATAACCATGGAGAGCAAAACAGTATAATAAAAATATTAACATAGGAAGACTTTAGAGGAGATTTTCCAAGATTCAATTTCTAAAACTGACTTCTAGTTTGGTTGTGAGGGCAGACACATGTCCCTTCATTCAGTACCAGCATTGTTTAGGCCGTATCTCTATTCTTCCCAGCATCTGCTCTGTTTGTTTTCTGATATCAGTTTCTTATGTTATAACATCCTTTTTTATTTTTAATTACAAGAATAGCATAGATTAATTTAATGTATATTTAAATGCATTAAAGCTCTATTAAAGTAGAGCAAGCTGCTACTTGCTCTCCCTGTGACTCAGCTGCACACGAGGCACCGGGAGGATGGTGGGTTCTAGCCCTGGCCCACCACCCAAGCAGAGCCTCGTAACAAGCCAGACAACCCCCCCACTCCATGGGGCCTCCATTTTCCACATCTGGACTTCTCTCTAGTCAGACCTCCACCCAGCAGACCAACCTATCAGCTCCGGCTCATCGAGTTCCACCCTGCAGCAGTCTTTCTTAAATCCGGCTCAGGTATGCCGGTCCAGAGACTCGCAGACATGGGGCAGACTGCTACTTGCTCTCCTGTGACCAGCCGCTCACGAGGCACCCAGGAGGGATGGTAGGTTCTGCCTAGCCCACCACCCCAGCAGAGCCCGCAACAAGCCAGACGACCCCCACTCCATGAGGGTCTCCATTTTCCACATCCGGACTTCTCTCTGCAGACCTCCATCCATCAGACCAGCCTATCAGCGCCCGGTTCAACGAGTTACACCCTGCAGCAGTCTTTCTTAAATCCGGCTCAGGTATGCTGGTCCAGAGACTTGCAGACATGGAACAGAGCTGCTACTGGCTCTCCCTGTGCCCAGCCAGCTTACGGGCGCCCAGGAGGGATGGCGGGTTCTAGCCCTGGCCCACCACCCCAGCAGAGCCTCGCCTAACAAGCCAGGCGACCCCCCACTCCATGAGGGTCTCCATTTCCACATCCGGACTTCTCTCTCGTCAGACCTCCATCCATCAGACCAGCCTATCAGTGCCCGGTTCAACGAGTTACACCCTGCAGCAGTCTTTCTTAAATCCGGCTCAGGTATGCTGGTCAGAGACTTGCAGACATGGAACAGAGCTGCTACTGGCTCTCCCTGTGCCCAGCCGCTAACGAGGCGCCGGGAGGGGATGGCGGGTTCTAGCCTGGCCCACCAGCCCAGCAGAGCCCGCAATAACAAGCCAGAGCGACCCCCACTCCATGAGGGCCTCCATTTTCCACATCCGGACTTCTCTCTCGTCAGACCTCCACCCAACAGACCAGCCTATCAGGCCGGTTCGGTGGCCGCTGCGCCATGTGGTTCATCAATAAATGCTGGACTTAGAGATGCATACAAGAGTATGCTACCTCACGTGGAAGAGCCTGGCAAGCTACCCGTGTTGTATTTGGGTATTGATATATATATGCCAAATAACAGTAACAATTATAGACCTCATTCCGTAATGGATTGAGGTTCTTTATGTTCCCGGAGCAGCAGATGCCTTGGGGCTCTACTAGCATGAGACAGGACATATTGAGATGTTACTGGGGCCCGCTCTAGCAAATAGATGATGAACGGGGAAGACAGTGATATTTAAAATGCAGGTAGGCAAAGACAAATAAGTCTGCCTACAGTTAATCAGAGAACTTTTTACTACACATGAGGTATATTTGCCTAATATACAATAATAATAGATCCTTCTGCACAACCACTGTATTTGCTTGCATTTTTCATTTAATGTTATATCATAATAATGTTCCAGAAATATAAATGATTATATATTATCTATGTATAACATTCTGTTAAATAAAATGGTATTGATTACTGATTGTTGATTTAGTTCCTTTCTGAAACCCTCAAGAAGTTTTAAACGTATACTTACCCTTCAATCTTTGTTAGTTGGAATAATTGCTCTTCATTGTTTATGTACAAATATACCTGGTAAGCTTTACTATTTAAAATATTTTTAACTGTATGTTTTGCTTGAGGCTTGTTCCTGGCTCTGCATTCAGGGGAGTCACTCCTGGCAGTGCTTAGAGGACCATATGAGAAGTCAAGGATAGAAGCTGGGTTGGTTGCCCTGAACAGCAAGAATCCTACCCTCTGTACTATTGATGCAGGTGGGCCTCACAGGTGGCTTATGTGAAGCCTGAAGGGAAGAAGATGGTCGCTTTCTCCCCAGCTGCCTCTCCCCCCTGGGGACCTGCTGGGCAGGCTTAGGGACTGATAAAGTCTGCCATGAACCCCTGCGGTGTGGGCCTGAATCCCACCAGCCCCTCGAGGTGGCTGTCAAGCCACACCTGATGTCCGCTTGATCTCTAGACATGAAAGTTGATCCCCACCACCTGAGATTTCTCAAGGAGCCACAGACTCAGGCTGGAGCAAGGTACTCTTTGCAGGAAAGAAAAGTCAGTCCTAGGCCTTACCCAGGGTTTCCTCAGGGTTCTTGTCTTCCTCGCAGAAAAGATTTTCAGGTCAATGAGCAGTGAAGTGAAACAGATTTTTATTAAGGAGGGTTTGGGACAGGGAAGGAGTTGGAAAAGAGAGAGAGTATTAGGACAGGGAAGGGGTTGGGAAAGAGAGAGAGAGTAACACACTCAAGGGAGAATGCGGGCTGCTCCAGAGGCAGAGAGCAAGCAAGCCCTGACTGATTTCCAAAGGGGGGCTTGTATTCCTGTGGATTAAAATGATCTGGAACCTTCTGCTGGGCCATCAAAGGTTGATGGGGATTTAGGGCTGTGCAGAAAGAGGTGGATCCAGCTTCCTCAGGGTCCATTGTTGGTTAATGGGTCTTATCATGTCTTCATTCCTGGTTCTAAAAGGTGACAGCCTAATGATGACAGTTTATTGCCATGCAGGGCCCCCTCCCCCACCCCTGCCTGCCTATATCATTACTGCTCCAGCCCCACTATTTAAAAAAACTTTTTACACCTGACCAGCTACTAACACATAACAGGTTCTTTGACAGTTTTCATTGAATTCAATAAATTATGCCATTATTGTTCACATCCTACTTGTTTTCATAATTGGCAAATCATTAAAACCTTGAAGAAGAGTGGATGAATCACACATACAAATACTAAAGAAAAGCATTTATGTCAATATTTCTGGGAAGGGTGAAGCATCCTGTTTAACAGAAATGTTTGCTTTTCCTTTGTCTGGATTGTGTTTCTATAAATGAGAAAATGTGGGGAGGAGTGGCAGGATGAAGAAGATTCTGAGAGCAAGTAGAGTATCTTCCTTTAATCTCTTTTCAACTCAACATCAAAAATAAGCATAGATAAGCCTAATTCTGTAATTTGCATAAAATAGTACTAAAGTATCCAATCTACAGATCCCCAGAACTTACAAAGTTCTGTGATTGTTACAATAGGGGGTGACTCAGTTAATAAAGTATCTGTGTACACACACATTATATATATACTATTGATTACATCATTTTGTCATGTCCAGGTTACTAAATTACTTCTCACACACATATTATATATGTGCTATATATATGTATATATAGAATATATATAATAGTTATATATAATATATATAATAGTTATATATAATATATATAATAGTTATATATAACAATTATATATATGCTTATATAATAGTTACATATATAACTATTATATATATGCTATTTTATTGCATCATTTTGTCATGTCCAGGTTATTAAATTACTTCTCACAATTTCTAGATTGGACAGGAATTTTGCTGCAGAATGATAATTAACTTACTATGGAAGTGCCTTCCAGGCATTTGTGCTTGAGCATCTTCTTTAGAGAAATGGGTATAGCAGAAGCAAAAATTTCAGTAAGACTAAGAAATGTGTTTTCTTTTTTTTTCAGTCCACAGAATGAGCAAGTTGTCTTAGGCTGTTCAGGGACCAGATATTTTGCCGTAATTACTCCTGAGGGCTTGGCATTGCCTTATATCCCTATGCCCCTTCTAGTCTCTGAAAATGAAAAAAATTCTTTGTTTGAGGCACCCATTGGGCCTGAAGAGACACAGCCATATGTGACATCACTTTTCAATTCAGAAACAGGCAGCACAGAACATATGATGAACTAGTAATTGGTTTGTGTATTCATTCCTGTGAGCAGTCTAAATACATATTTCAAGATTTGATTACTCTTCCATCAAGAGTTTTATTTTTCTTTTCCTTGAATTAGTAAGCAAGGAGGGGGTAAAAGCAGGCTTTTAAAGGCCTATAACACCTGGCTAATTGCAATTAGACCTGGCTTCAGAGATAGGGAGCTGACTCTCCACAAACAGACTGCCTCGTATATAGAGCCAGTAAATAGAAGGCGGCATCAACTTTATGTGAAAACTCTAAAGTTTTAGTACAATAGAAGAATTTTTAAACTTGAACTCAGTAAAACTAAACTGCAATATTGGTGTTTTGGAATCCTTAAGGCCTTACTTAAGTCAAATTATATTTGAAACATATTTTGTAAATTTTTGCATAGAACTCAATGAACTTTAAGGGACATTCTAAGGACAGAGAACTATTGAAGATAGTTTTCACCATAAGATCACATTATTTGTTTTCACATAAATTTACACTGTCATTAATAATATGAAATAAAACTCTATATTTTGGCAAGTTGTTAAAGAACTTTTCAAGAGAAAAGAATGAGTAAATAGAAAAATTGAAAAATTAATAATGGGGAAAGTTATAACTTTAGATAGACTTCATGGCCAACCATTTCAAGCATTTTCCACCTAAGACTGAATAAACTAAGATCCCTCCTATTCCATTATTTATATAATTTAATGAACTAACCCAAACTTAGACATCACATCTCTTGGATATAAGACCAGTGTATATTTAAGAGACCTTATATATGTCAAATATAAATTTGTTGAATATCGCGCTTAGTCAGTTGTTGCAGGACTCCTAAGGGCCGCTGCATCTGCTCTGGATTGCCTCCGCAGATCACTCCGTAGATAAGGGGGTAGTCTAAATGTGGCAGTTTATCTGACCATGTATGCTGTACTAGCTGGTATAAATATTCTCCCATGCTATCACAATCATCGTGGGACTAGCTAGATCTTACCAGCATATTAGCCTGGCCACGTAAGGACACCTAAGTAATTAGACCAGAGAGAAATGCTGTTTGCTTCCAAACAAACAAGCATGGCTCCCTGATAAAATATAAAACTACAATGAAGTAGAGGAGACTTGTGAAGGCTTGGAGAAATATTTAACTGGCATTGGTGTTGATCTTTGGTACAGTGACATGCCATCTCAGAAACCCCCTTCTCTACATTTCAAAAGGCATTCCGGCTCAAAACATTAGCACAGTAAAGGCCCTAGGTGAGATGCAGGGAGGGGACTACCTAAAGGCATTGGACCCTCCCTGCTTTCCATAACAATGGGAGGAAGGTCTGAGTTGCTGGGGGGTATAAACTAGCCGGTTCCCGCTCTCCCAGGCTTCTTCTTCCCAGTGGGATTTCGCCTTGTGGCGGATTATTCCCCTTGGAAGTTTCACCCGTGGTGGTTGCCATCTTGGCCTACACGTGGCTGGGGTTCTAGCCTGGAATCCTAAGCATCGGGTTTTTTCCTTTTGCTGATTTGTATGCCTGAACCTGTGATAAGTAAAGTCTTTTTAAAACCTCATCGGATCCCTGAGTGCTCATCCATTCCTCGCCCGGCCGGAGGTAGAAGGGAACTTCGCTTCCCGGCACTGTCGGGGACCCGCGGTGCGCCCCGACATTTGGCGTCCCTGGTGTGGGCACCCACGAACATCGTCTGGTCTAATTATCATCGGACAGAGATCATCTGCCTCCGAACCGTGAGTAAAATGATGGATATCTCATGGTATAGATACATTGTATCTTTTATTGGCTCGGAACCATACATAGCCCAGTCTATAAAGTTCCTTTCTGAGAACTACTCTATCTTTTCACAAATCATCTGGGTCCTTGCGATTTTTTAAACTGTACCTTTGCGTAAGGACAATGTTTAATAGAGAGAGGGGGGAAAGTAATAAATTGAATGCAATCTTAAGGGGCGAGATTTACTCAGCGATTGAAGAAATAAGTGAGGATCATAAAGCTACAGGTAGACTGGTCTTAAAGCTTGAGGACAGAATTATTAAACAGAGTTTAAAATTTGAAAAGAAATTAGAAGAACAGGAAAGTAAAATTATTAACCAGATTTTAAAATTTGAGGAAAAATTAGAAGAACAGGATTTAAAATTCAAGGAAAAATTAGAAGAACAGGATTTAAAATTCAAGGGAAAAATTAGAAGAACAGGATTTAAAATTCAAGGAAAAATTAGAAGAACAGGATTTAAAATTCAAGGAAAAATTAGAAGAACAGGAAAGTAAAATTATTAAACAGGATTTAAAATTTGAAGTAAAGTTTGAAGAGCAGAAGAAGGATATCGATAAAATCAGCATTATCTTAGAGGAAGAAATTGACAGACAGAGAGATAGAATAGATGGACAGAAAGAGGAGGTTTGGAAGTTACACATAAGATTGAAAGAACAAAAAGGAAGAAACATATAGGAAACTTGAAAACTTAAACCAAGAAATGGATGTGTTACGCGGGGGAGATTTCTGATTTCATAACTTATCAATCAGGACCTAGCGCATACCCAATACTGAGGCGTGAACCAACTAAAAGCCGTTCACAAACACGCCCCCAAAACTGTAGACTTGAAAAAGGTGTATACATTCCCAGCAAAAAAAATTTAAAAAAGAATTCTAATGTGGCTGATAACTTAGAGGGAGGAACAGGAAAACCCAGAGGAGGCAAATTCCCAAGCTGAAAATCTCCCCAGAGTTAATACCCTCAATGGGGTAGATGTTCCTCTGCCAGATACTACAAGCTCTGATGAGGGAAGAAGGGGGAGAAACAGATTAGCTCGAGTCAAAGAGCAAAGCCCAGCAATCTTTCTCATGACCAATCTAAAGATAAAGTAAAACCGATTCATGAAGACTTAAAAATTGAGGCAATAACCCCGTTTAGGAAGGCTTGCGACAGGTTTGGAATATCAAGTCCTTATACTTTAAAATATTTAGCTGATTGGAGGCGAAAGTAGTCAGTGGGTATTGGGAGACTTTGAAGCGGTAGCCGATACTTGTCTAAACAAATCACAGTACATGCAATGGCATATGTGGTATGCAGATGGGGTTAACCAGAATATTGACACTTTAAGAGAAAAGGAATCAGGCCATACTATAACTTTTGCCATGCTAAAAGGTGAAGGTGAATGGAAAAACAAAGCAAAACAAGCGACATTACCTGAACCTATTTTAAAATTCGTTCGGGAGACAGCATTAAAGGCGTGGGAAAGAGTAGGTTCCGACCCAGAATTTCTAGGTAGCTATACAAAAATTTACCAGGGTCGTGATGAACCATACTTTGATTTTGTTGGGAGATTATGTGAAACAATCCAAAGACAGGTTCAAGACCCAACCACTCAAGAAATCCTAAAACTAAACTTAGCATATGAGAATGCTAATCAAAAATGTCGAGCATTACTATATGGTATTAGGGAAAAGGCTGACCTCATGGGGTATCTAAAGGCCTGTAGAAATGTCGGTTTAACCTCCCATAAAACACAGGATGATATAGGAGGCTTATCCCATACAGCAGGAGGATCAGGAGAGGGATGAAATGTCAGACAGCTCTAGGGAGAGAAACAAGTCAGACAGCTCTAGGGGAGAGAAACAAGTCAGACAGCTCTAGGGGGAGAAGCAATAAATTTCAAAGGATAAACAATAATCGGAGAAACTATTCTAATAATCGCAGCTCCACCCCTCGAAGGGCCCCACCTGGACCATGCCCAAGGTGCAGAAAAGGAAAACATTGGGCCAGAGACTGTCGGTCTTGGAGGCGAAGTCAGCCTCAGGCTTCATCTGGACAGATAACCTGCTTTATCTGCGGAAAGAAGGGACACACCCGTAGAGATTGCCCATCTTCTACAATTATCAATACAGGGCAACATTCTAATAATCCCTTTATAGGAAATGTTACATGGGCCCCCTCCCAGGTTCCACAAGCTCCATGAGGCTCAAATAACATCTATGCCTCCCCTAATGCGGGAAACTGGGTGGGGGCCAGCCCCAGGCCCAGCTGAATCCAGGGGCACTCTCCTTCATTCCACCTGCCCAATATCCTCCGAATCAGAATCCACAGAATTACAGTCAATAAATGCTCTCTGGCCTACCCCATCAGGCAGTGGCAGTCTCGACATTCTCTGCCCCAAGACTGTCACAATATACCCAAGTCAAGACCCCTACATGCTAAAAACAGGGATAAAAGGACCTGCTCCCCAGGTAGTATGGGTTTAATTCAGGGGGGCGATTGGCTGAAATTTAAAGGGAATTATGGTGCATTTCGGACTTCTGGATCCTGAATCTCATGGAGAGATAATACTGTCAATATCTGTGCCAACTAAATGGACTTTTAAAAGGGGGAACCACTTGCTAAACTATTATTATTTTTTGAGGATCCGTGTAGTCAGTCCGAACACCCTACAGCTGGTGGCTTAAACAGTACCAACCATTCTGCCAACTTCATTGTTGGTTATGCAGCCACACAGAACCAAGCCCACCAGCCACCTGCTAACTATCTAGTTGGGTACACTGCCAGAATTTCTCAGGCCAAGCGGCCGGTTATACCCATCGAAATTTATAAAAGGAAATTCAAAGGCATGTTGGATACAGGGGGCAGACATATCCATAATCTCCACCAAGTATTGGCCCTCTAACTGGGCCCTAAAGAAAGTGTCCCATAGCCTGAGCGGGGTAGGCAATATCTCCTCCTCTCTTCTCCGACAGAGTGCCAGGTGGCTGCCGTGTATTGGCCCTGAAGGGAATGTAGCCATGGTCCAGCCTTATATAGCCCCTATGCCTTTAACTTTATGGGGTCGAGACATGCTGGAGCAGTGGGGGGCAGTAATCCACATACCTCGTCCAATTCCCGTCGAGCACCAATTCCAGCTCTCCATAATAAGCCTAACACCGGGGTAACCCTTTTTAATTGGGGCCGCTGTGGTTAAGCGCCCACTACCTATCCGTATTCAGTGGAAGTCTGACAAACCTATATGGACACCACAGTGGCCCCTCAATACCAAAAAAGTTAGAGGCGCTAACAAATCTAGTGGAAGAACAGCTGAAATTAGGACATATTGAGGAAGCGTTTTCAGAATGGAATTCTCCTGTTTTTGTAATACAGAAAAAATCAGGCAAATGGCGTTTGCTGATTGACTTAAGGAATGTAAATTCTACTATGGTCCCCATGGGAGCCCTACAACCTGGGCTCCCCTCTCCAGCAGCTATTCCTAAGGATTGGCCGCTAATTATCATAGATTTAAAAGACTGCTTTTACAGCATACCTATCCACCCAGATGATCGGAAAAGGTTTGCATTTTCAGTCCCTTCCATTAATCATAAAGGTCCTTTACGTAGGTTTCAGTGGACAGTATTGCCCCAAGGAATGACTAATTCACCTACGATGTGTCAACACTTTGTTGATGAGGTTTTGCGACCCATTCGGTGCTAAATTTCCTGGTGCATACATCATCCACTACATGGATGATATCCTGCTAGCTTGTGATAATTCCAGAGATCTCCAGAATTTATATAATGATGTAATGACAGTTTTACCAGAGGCTGGCTTACAAGTAGCTCTGGAGAAAATCCAGATGCAGCCTCCATATGAATATTTGGGCTATGCTCTTGACCGCACTACAGTGCGTCCTCAAAAGATCTCCATTAGTCAGAAAAGGCTCAAAACCTTGAATGATTTTCAAAAACTGCTGGGGGATATCAACTGGGTGCGCCCCTCCCTTGGTATTCCTAACTGTGAGCTCAGTAACCTGTTCCACACCCTTGAAGGTGATCCTGCTTTAAATAGCCCAAGGCAGCTAACTCCTAAAGCTCAGAAGGAATTAGATTTTTTTTCATGAATCGGCTTCAAAAAATCTTACCTCTCCAGATTTAATCCCGGAGAAAAGGTATGGTTCTTGGTCTTCAACACTCCCGAGTCTCCAACTGCTGCTATAGCCCAATTATCTGGACCGTTAGAATGGGTTTACTTACATAACAAGCAGAATCGTACTGCTACACCTTACCTTGAGATGATAGCTAATCTTATAATTAAGGGAAGATCAAGAACCCAAGTATTACTTGGACATGATCCCCATGTAATTGTACTACCTGACCCTAAAAAAGAAATTGAAGCTGTTTTACCACTCAGTGAAATCCTTCAGAGAGCTTTAGCAGATTTTTCAGGAGAAATATCTTATCATTACCCAGCTGGAAAAACCTGGGAATTTCTGAAAAGGACACCTTTTATAATTTCCACCATTGTCCGCTCCTCTCCCATTCCTGATGCTCCAGTGTATTATATTGATGGCTCCTCATCAGGAAGGGGTGGAATTACAGGTCCTTCGTTGACCACTACTGTGCATACAAATTATAAATCTGCCCAACAAGTGGAACTCGCCACCCTGATACATTTACTATCCCATATATCTGGCCCATGTAATGTGGTGAGTGATTCTGCATATGTAGTTGGTTTATTTCCTGGAATTGTCACTGCTTCTTTAAATGCCCATAATCCTATAATTCAGGAGCTGCTCCATAAACTACAAGATCTCCTCCGAAATAGAACATTCCCTATATACATCTCCCACATCCGTTCTCACAGCCGACTCCCGGGCCAATGGTTCGAGGAAGCGAAGCAGCAGATCTCTTGGCAGCACCAGTATTTAAATCAGCTGAGGAAGAGCACCAGACTCTACATACAAATGCCCGCCGCCTTCATGTACACCATGGCATCCCATGGAGACAAGCTAGACAAATTGTCCGCAACTGTCCTGTCTGTGCTCCTTTACATTGTACATCTCATGTAGCAGGAGCAAATCCTCGAGGTTTACAGACAAACCAATTGTGGCAGATGGATATAACTCATACTAACTTATTTCCCAACAAACCTTTCCTTCATGTGGTCATCGATACATATTCCCGGTTCATATGGGCTGTTCCTATGACGTCTGAAAGAGCTAAATCTGTTTGTTCATTTTTACTCCAGTGCTTCTCCGTCATGGGTATTCCCCATACCATAAAAACAGATAATGGTCCTGCTTACACCAGCAAAACCTTCAAATCCTTTTTGCGAGGAATGGCAGATCAAACATATTACAGGAATTCCATATAATCCACAAGGACAAGGAATAGTTGAGCGTGCCCACAGAACACTTAAAACTCAGCTATTAAAGCAACGAAAAACAAGCATGCCTCCAATGGATTCTTTATCTTTAACATTATTTACCTTAAACTTCTTAAATATACCTCAAGGAGATCCCTATACCGCGGCTGAGCGTCACTTTCAAGAAGATATGCAAACTCAAAAAACAGTCAATTCACCTATCTGGGTGAAAATTGATGATAAATGGATTGCAGGTCACCTCCTCATTCGGGGAAGAGGCTATGCTTTCATTTCTACAGACGATAACCCTGCCAAGAAACTCTGGGTCCCTCTGCGACTTGTTAAGACTAGAATTCTCCAAGAATCAGAAAACAACTAATTCTTTCAATATAAAGTCTTAAATTTTAAATTGCAAGTTGCTGTTTAAACTTCCTGGATTGGTTCCTTTTAATAATGATCTTGTTTTGCAGTCTGTGATCATGGTTCATGTCTAATATCTTGCCTTACAGCCTAAATATTTTCTTTCTTGCAAAAAAAAAAAAAAAAAAAAAAAAAAAGTGTGGAAAAATGGGTGGACTCTGATCACAGTGCTCATTACAAAAATGTTTGCTAAATCAATAAAAAAAATTGTTTTTCTAATGATTCTGTTCACAGGATGAGATATTCGAATCCAGTAAACCTGCGCTACAGTGCTCAATACTCCGAGACTCCTAAAACAGTGCTCGCTAAAAATTTAATAATTTGCAAAACTAATTTTTCCCAATGCTCTATTCACAGGAAAAGACACTTTCTCACCATCATTTGCCGGCTTTATATTTATGAAGCGCTTGACTCGTTACCATTTATCACCCTAAATGGGTCACATATACAGCTGTAAGATATTGATCGATCAAATGTATGTGTGCGTGTGTGTGCATGTGGTGGCCACCATTATGTTTGTGATTAATGTTGTGTCTATGTTATGTCTCAACTACTACCTTCTCAGTTTCTGACCACTACAAACCTCTATTACATTCATCAACTCCACTGCTGATCCACTAGATTTATCAATTTTAAAATCATCAATTCTCATACTTATTTCCCTGCTCCACCCATGTTGGAGCTTCTTTATATTCTTCTCTCCATCCCAGACTTGGATCCCTACAAAGCCTTAAAATCTCTACTTGTGATTAACCTCGAAAAGTGTTTTTGTCTCGCCTAAGCTACAGGTACAGTTACCGGTGCCAATGTTCCCTTGCTGAAGAAGCCCTGCAAGAGCGCCCACACCGATGTTCCAGACACCTGCTCCAGCGCTCAAGACTCCTGTTCCAGAGTTCAAGATACCACACCGATGTTCCCGACACCTGTTCCAGCACTCAAGACTCCTGTTCCAGAATTCGAGATACTTGTTCCAGTGTTCCTGAGACCCAATCCAGTGTTCCTGACAATTCAACGAGTTCCTGATCGCTGCTCTCCAAAGACTCATACTCATATGATCACCGCTATTGCTGTTCCAGAAGTAGCCCCACAGACTTTGTTCCAGACACCCGACTTTACATAAAATATAGCAAATTGACTCTCACAAATTATGGACAATGCAAACTATAGTCCGTTATAATCAGACAGCTAAAAACACTTTATCTTGAACTTTGCTTTGGGTCCAAAAACAAGTTAGGATCCTAAAGTAACATGTATTATCATTTTGCAATTGGAATTGTTTTTTCTTATCTTAATTTTCTGTACATTACTAAATATTTCTTACCTTTTCAATTTTTATTAGTAAACTAATCAGGGGGAGTTGTTGCAGGACTCCTAAGGGCCGCTGCATCTGCTCTGGATTGCCTCCCGCATGATCACTCCGTAGATAAGGGGGGTAGTCTAAATGTGGCAGTTTATCTGACCATGTATGCTGTACTAGCTGGTATAAATATTCTCCCATGCTATCACAATCATCGTGGGACTAGCTAGATCTTACCAGCATATTAGCCTGGCCACGTAAGGACACCTAAGTAATTAGACCAGAGAGAAATGCTGTTTGCTTCCAAACAAACAAGCATGGCTCCCTGATAAAATATAAAACTACAATGAAGTAGAGGAGACTTGTGAAGGCTTGGAGAAATATTTAACTGGCATTGGTGTTGATCTTTGGTACAGTGACATGCCATCTCAGAAACCCCCTTCTCTACATTTCAAAGGCATTCCGGCTCAAAACATTAGCACAGTAAAGGCCCTAGGTGAGATGCAGGGAGGGACTACCTAAAGGCATTGGACCCTCCCTGCTTTCCATAACAATGGGAGGAAGGTCTGAGTTGCTGGGGGGTATAAACTAGCCGGTTCCCGCTCTCCCAGGCTTCTTCTTCCCAGTGGGATTTCGCCTTGTGAGCGATTATTCCCCTTGGAAGTTTCACACGTGGTGGTTGCCATCTTGGCCTACACGTGGCTGGGGTTCTAGCCTGGAATCCTAAGCATCGGGTTTTTCCTTTTGCTGATTTGTATGCCTGAACCTGTGATAAGTAAAGTCTTTTAAAACCTCATCGGATCCCTGAGTGCTCATCCATTCCTCGCCGGCCCGGAGGTAGAAGGGAACTTCGCTTCCCGGCACTGTCGGGGACCCCGGCGGTGCGCCCGACAGTCAATGACAATAAAATGACTCATATTGTAATTTTCAGTCTTCATTGATTTATTTGCATTTTCATAGATTGAATTCAATGGATCGAAACTACCCAGTTACCTTTAAGTATATTTGAGCCACATCTAATTTTTTAATGTCTTGGCTTTGTTGTAGTATCCACTTGTTAAATTAAACCTGTGTTGCTCATGCATCAATAAAGATTTTTAAGGTGAACAGAGGATGCTACACTGGATATGTTTTGACCACACCTGAGAAATAGATTAAGTTGGGTTTTTTTTTGAGAGTTTCCTTTATATTGAGAGGCTTCCACAGTTTGTGACCTCTCTGGCTTATAAACAAATGGCCATCCCAGTCTCACAACTCTCTGGGGGTTAATTGACTACTCAACAAATGTTGTTTTCCATTTAGACTAAGTTTCTGTAGGAACTGATGAGTTGGAGTTGTCTTGTTGCAAAGATAATTACATCTTTCTCTGCTAGATTCCTTTCTGATTAAATTCTAAGCAACGCATGATTGTTTGTCTTCAACTATGCAAAAGATTGTTATTTTTTAAAAGAGAGAGTTCAATTTATGAAAGTAGAATTAGACTAGTGAATTGAAATTACTGAAAATGCCTTTGACCATAATAAGCAAAAAAAAAAACAAATTTAATGCTTTCAAAGCTTCACATTAAATATCTTGATGTATAATACACTTCTTTTCATAGGAAATGTTCAAGCAAAGTGTGTAATGTGCTCTACCTGAGATTATGGAGATGAAAAGAGGAATTAAATCATTAAATGTTGCACTCAATCTCTTAAATGTAATATGCAAGCATTCAATGAATTTTTCTCTTATTTATTTATTTATTTTGGAGAGTCGCACCCAGAGATGTGCAGGAGTTACTCATGGCTCTGCACTCAAGGATCATTCCTCCTGCCGACTTACGGGACCATGTGAAATGGCAGGCATCAACCTGAGTCAGCCATGTGCAAAGCAACTGTTCTACCTGCTGTACTGTTACTCCAGGGCCATTTTTTCTATTTACTGGGGCTTCTGGGATGAACCCAGAGCTACGGCAGAGCCTGGTAAGCTACCCATGGTGTATTCAAGAATTCAAAAATAGTAACAATAGTGTATCTCATTCCCAATGAATGGAGACATTATTGGTGCCCCACTTGAGCAAATAAATAAATAGGAAGACAAGTGACAAGTGATAAGATAACAGTATTTGTGAATCTCCTTTGGTAAATCTAGTTATAGGAATAGAAGCAATAGGGATAGTTTCTTATAGTCATAGCTTTCATTAATGTTGAGATGGTTTAAGGCTCTTTATGTTCTTGGAGCAAGCAGATGCCCTTGGGCCCTACTAGCATGATACAGGACATATGGAGATGCTACTGGTACCCCCTCTAGCAAATCGATGATGAACGGGAAGATAGTGATAGTGATAGTGATATAATAAAATAATGTTTAAAATTTTAGTTGTGGGGGGGTCGTCTGGCTTGTTGCGTAGGCTCTGCTGGGGTGGTGGACCCCCACTCCATGAGGGCCTCCATTTTCCACATCCGGACTTCTCTCTCGTCAGACCTCCACCCAGCAGACCAGCCTTTCAGCACCCAGCTCGCACAGCCGCTTGTGGCCGCGGTTCATCAATAAATGCTGGACTTAGAGATGCCTACAAGAATATGCTACCTGCACGGCAGAGCTTGGCAAGCTACCTGTGTTGTATTTGATATATATTCCAAATACCAGTAACAATTATAGACTTCATTCCAGAATGGATTGAGGCTCTTTATGTTCCTGAAGCAAGAAGATGCCTTGGGCTCTAATAGCATGAGACAGGACATATGGAGATGTTACTGGAGCCTGCTCGAGCAAATCGATGATGAACGGGAAGACAGTGATACAGTGAAATTTTAGTTATATATGATTGCATGTCAAATTAGGCTATAGTAACTGTAAAATCCATTCAATATAAAATGTCTGAAGCATCATTGAATGAATAGGTTATGTCTTAGGAAGAACCTTAAAGAATAGATAGAATTTAAATTTAGACATCAATATTCAGAGAATAAATAAAAGGAATATGGCATAGAAGTGAAGCTAGAATATGAGTGCTGAAAGATTTTGGTTAAGAAACTGAAGTAGGAATATGATATTTGGGAAAATGCAATTTTACTTTCTGATGATCCATCATTTTGCATGTGCATAAGCAAGTAAATACAGACTAATTCATTCCTTAGTCCTTTTATCTTTAATACATTATTGATGAATAATAAATAAATGTTTTATATGTAATGTATAACATGGCTATGTGATAAATATATGATATAATGATTCCTAGTATCAAGATTATTAGGACATCAATCCCTTCCTGCTCTCTCAACACCGGGCTTTAAATGCTGACTTAATATGCATTTCAGATTAACTAGATTTCAGCAGCAATAAAAGCATCATACCAGATTTGATGTTAGGAATTATCACCTGAATACCAGGTGATTTGAATATAGTTTCTTGCTAATCTTGCCAGACTTGCCTGGCAAACTACCCATGTCGTATTTGATATGCCAAATACCAGTAACAATTATAGACCTCATTCCCATGAGCTGATGGAATGGTTTGAGGCTCTTTATGTTCCTGGAGCAAGCTGATGCCCTTGGGCTCTACTAGCATGAGACAGGACATGCAGAGATGTTACTGGTGCCCGCTCGAGCAAATCGATGATGAATAGGAAGACAGTGATACAGTGATTCTTGCTAATCAGATATCACCAGTCTTTTTCTGAAATTGAGTTTGTAGGGTTATTTAGTTTATCAATAAATAACAGTGAGCAAGCTTTCTTTTGTTTGCACGATGTGATGTCTCCATTTATGATGGTAGCAAACAAATACAGAAGCTGTCACTGAGAGCAGCACAGGGAGAGTGCGCAAAGTACTCTTAGATTTCAAGGCCCATTCATAGCCATTACATTTCAGACAGTAGAAAAGTCATAGAGAAATTAGGAGACTCACAGGGAAGGCTTCATGAGTAGGAAACATTTAGAAACCAAGTTGAGCTCACAGGATGGAGCAGTTGGCTTCACCGCCTCCCAGAATTTACTGAAGTTAGGAAGGAGTGTATGATGAAAAACAATCAGAGTAAATTGCAGAGCCATCTTTTATGCTTCGTTAATTAAAAAGCCTTTCATCATTTCCAGATTAAACATCTTTTCTCAGTCTTTAAAGTAGCTGCTGAATCTTCTTCTGCTTTCACATTTGTAGTCAGGGAAATTTGGTTTGCATTTTCACACCATACAAAGAAAGCATCTCATACACTTTCCCTGAAATTCAAATGAACGTTTTTTCCTATACTTTTGCTCAGTTCCAAAATAATGCAGGTTATACCATGTATTTGAACCAACTGGGATGCAGAACACTTTGAAATAAAGGTTATAAGGAATGTAGGTGTCAGAGTAGCTGTGATATATGCTAACAGGAATAAATACAAACAATGGCTGCATTAAAAGGCATTTAGGATGTTAAGTACTACAACTACTGGGAGAAAATTACTTTGCTATCTGGAAAAGGCAGAGAAAATGTGACAAGGCTGTTTGCCATTTGTTCACTCTTTGTGCATTTTCATGAACTAATCTATTTCCCCTTCCCCAGAATTACCTTTTCCCTACTTTTCCTTGATAACATCGCTTCCAACTCAAATGTAGTCACTCCATTCTGTGATCACTAATCTCGCTGTTTATGAAATAGTCTATCTGGCATGAATATGTTACAGAAAAAATCACATGAAAACACCTTTGTTAGTAAAGGATGCTATATCTAAAAACGATCATCCCCTTTCTTGTGTTTTAAAGCACTTATAGTTAAATGCTCACTACATGAATTTATATGAAGCCGTGGTAGTTAGTGTCAAATAGCATTTATTTGGCTCTGCATTACAATTTCTATCACCCATTATGTTTTGTGTTTTTTACTATGATTTAACTTTCAGACACAATTAGCTACTTAAAATTTTTAATGCCACAAAATATACCCCAACATTTAAACTCTGGTTTACTGATCCCTAAAACTAGCTATATATCAGAAACTTATGCAGTTTCTAACTCTCTTCCTACTTGGCATTCTTTCTAGCATAGGCACTTTCTCTGGTTGCTGGTCAACAGGGAAGCAATTAATGGCAAATACTCATGGTTCCAGTCTCCCTCGGTAAAGAAGCGAACAACACCCGCCCCACACAAAGTCAGTCCCTAACACCTGAAGAATCTGCCGTCAGTTCTCATCAATACACTGGCTCGGCTCTTCACATGCTACCTGTCTGAATGCAAGGTTCTCCCCCAGTGGAAAACCAGCAGGGAAGTTCTACTGTTCAAGAAGGGAGACATTCACGACATTGGTAACTATGGCTCAATCTGCCTGTTGTAGGTCATCTACAAACTGTTAACTCTAGTCATCCTGAACAGGATTGGCAGAACATTAGATGAAGGACAACCATGCGAGCAAGCTGGGTTCCAAAAAGGATTCGGCACAATCAACCATAACCACATGGTAACCAAGCTCATTGAGGTTTGTAGGGAGTACAAGATGCCACTCTGTCTCACGTTCATTGATTTAAAGGAAGCCTTTGATTCTGTTGAGACTGAAGCGGTCATCGAAGCCCCTTAGAGAATGTACCTATACTAAAATTTTTAATTCTGTATTTTATTTTTAAAAGACACTATAATGTTTGTATTATTAAATATAAAGCTTTAGTTCAAATATGACTTGCAGTAAAGCTTTCCTGTTGGATATTTGTTTTAGTACAATATACAACTATGGTCAATGGAAATCAATTTCAGAATTTGATAATCCAGGGACTGTTTGCAGCCTGAAAATCAAATAAAATAGAATACATTCACTTAGGTCTTTTATCCTTAAATATTAGTGAGATTAGTAAAATGTAAATGAGTCACTGCACCTCACAGATAAAAATAAATCTGAGTAAAAATCTGCCATACTAAGCACCATTATTGGTGGGAATGGGACACTGCTGGAGGGACGGGTGAGAACACTGAATGACTGAGACCCAATTACGAACGTCTTTGTAATTGTATATCTCGTGGTGGTATAATAAAAATTGCATAAGACGGAAGAAAGACATTAATACTCTATAAATTGAAAACTTACTTAGTCAAGTAAATATATATTTTGTTAAAGTGAATTTTTGTTGTTTCATTTTGGGAAGTCAACCAGCTGTGCTCAGAGCTTATTCGTGAATTTATGTTCAGGGATCTGAACTGTGTTCTGGGACCATATTGAATGCCAGGGATTGAACCCCAGGTTGGCTGCATGCAAGGCAAACACCTTACCTGTTATTCTATCATTGCTCCCATTGATGGTGAATTCTTGTTGTATTCAATTTTAACAGGAAAAAAGGGCAACTTTTTCAAAAGGAGTTTCGTTTCCTTATACACATATTTTTCCTGCATCAAAGTAGAGGAAATTTATGTTGGTTTACTGTCATAGCTTATGTATTATGTCTAAGACTGCACAAGATGTTCTAAACACCAAGTAATGACATGGATTGAAATATTTCTAACACTATTTTATATTTCATCTATGTATTTTTTGTTTTATTCTGCTTTTAATAAGGTTAATATAGAGGGGAAATGTGTGTTTTTTCATGAACAGGGTAATAGGGGTATGATTTTTATTATTATAAATTATTTCATCAACTGATAGTAATTATATCAAATAGCTGATTATTTTCATGATTATTTCATAATAAGCATTCTAAGAAACTATACCGACTTCCTTAAAATGCATAAAAGTTTAATTTTAGAAACCATTAGTAAAACCTTTTTTTTTCCTTTAAACTCTGAGAAGTACACCTGTTTATCTTTACCCTCTGCGTATCTAAATTAACTTGGTCATTCCTCATTCTTTACACTGACAGGACTGATCAAGAAAGCCAGCAGGGGGCCGGAATAAGAGTATGTACCCAAAACTAATTAAATTTGATTTATTTCTTTTGGCAGCACTTTGTATTTCTTGGTACATGTTTTATTTAAAACTTGATTACCTAAATAGCAATAAACAAGCAACTTAACAGAGCTGGCTGATAATATTCAATTTCATCTATTCATCAGCAATTGGATACATTATCTTGGGCATTCTAAAGAATGAACTTTTCTTTGAATGTCATTTGAATTTATTTCAGGGTTAGAACATGAGGACAGGATTAATGTGTTTCAGATTAGAGACACAAAATTTTATCCTCTTCCTTCAAATTAAAGTTTCAATAATAACTCCCCAATCTGGCTTCCCTGAATTACTTCATTGTGCCCTAGATGAGATTTTTTCTTCCTATCTTAGATTCCAATACTCACTTTATAGGTGGTGATACATAGCTTAATAAGGTTGCTGTTTAATACTTGATCATTGTTCATTATTAGCAGAGAAGCGTCTACCTGTTAAATTCTGTTAATAGTTATGTGAAACTAGACTTTGTTCTCTTATATGGAACTCGGAGAGCTAGGAAGAATGATACCTTGCAGTATTATGATATCCAAACTTGGCATGGAATATAACAGAAATTTCTAAACCATGACTATTAATATAGAAATGATACTTATGAAACTATCAGACTCCTATCCTTGCATGCTCCAAAATTATATACTTGAAGATATTTATTGAACAAATATCAAGACCACATAACTCTATCAAAATTAATTTTAAAAGAAATAGGCGGTGCTCAGAAAGGTCGGCAGTGGTAACTTGGCTAAAATAGTAGGAAGAGTAGGAAATAGATAAACAAAGGCCAAAACCAAGAAGACAAGCACCATGGCTCATTTTTCCATTCTGCTGCTTCTTCCAGCCTGTAAACCTTTTTACAAAATGCAGTAGGCAGTAGGTGACTCTACTCAGCAGCATTATTATTATTTATGTTAACGCTCAATGAATGCACAAAATGGATTACTTCATTCAATTTTAAATATATGTAGTAAATTGGTAATGTGAGTCACTTGATCACTTGATCACGTGAATTCCGTTATTCATCGACTTGCTCAAGCGGGCGCCAGTAACATTTCCCTTGGACCCTATCACGTGCCAATGTAGCCCAATGGCATCTGGTTGATTCAGGAATATGGCGAGCCTCAAACCGTTCTTTCAGGGTCTTGACAAGGAAGTCTGACCATCTTGTAGGTGGGCGGTCACGTGATCTTTGGACATCCCATGGGATCCAGTCGGTAATGGCTCTAGTCCAGTGGTTGTCTCCAAATCACATTACATGTCCAGCCTATCTGATTCTCGGTGCCTTGGCAAACGAGACAGCATCCCTGATTCTGGAATAGCGATCGAGGTCAGAACTCCGGAACATCCACATAACTATTTAATGCGGGTACTATAATTATTTCAGAGGTATAGAAGAATAACTGATTTTTATGTAGATTTGTCAACAGTGTCAACTTGTAAACACTGATTCCAGCATCTAGTATATTCAAGCAATATGCCTTGGTGCTACCCCTTAGCCACAAAATCTGTGTGTGTGAGTGTGTGTGTGTGTGTGTGTGTTTGTGTTAAAGGGACAACTGGGATTTGTCTGTACTTTTTCTTAGATTATACTCAGCCTCTTAAAGGCACGAGAACTGACCAAATCAAGTTAAGTGCTTTGCCTCTAAATACTCTGCAGCCATTTTTTTAAAAAAGTGATATTGCTACATATTGTTAGAATCAAATAACTAACCACACTCCCAGCCTTAGTTGACCATACTTGACCTGACTGCATGTATGGATCTGACAGTTTCATGTTGGCATTAGTGCTCTGACACTTTCAGTTACTGAGAATTGTTATAACAAAGGACACTGAAGAGGGGTGGTGAATGGGGTCTGACTTAATAGGGCCATAGAGCTTGTAACTATAGTACTTCTTAGCATATCTTTTCAATTCTTACTTTTTATGGAGTCTTAGAGCTGGTATCCACATAAGGAACAGACCAAATCTTTCAATATTTTTCAACAAGTCAAGCCAAAATCTAAGTTTTGTGTTTGCAGCCTAGGAGAGTACTTCACAGAGTTCTACATTTTTTGTCCTGACCTGCAAAGTACTTAGAGGCTTATTTGAGTTCTTGAGAATATCACCTATGTTACCAGAGACCTGAAATCAATTCCTTAACTTTCAGAGAAAACTATTGTTAGATACTCAGTTCTGAAACACAATGTTCTCATTTCCTGAACAGTACTAATTATATATTTTACTTCCCAGGGTTGAGTTGACTCAATTTGATACTTATGTAAATGCAGAACAATCTTGATGAGTGGCAGGTTAAGACAACCACATTATTGTCCCTACTCCTCCTTTCTGCATCTCCCAGCCTCAGCCTTGATTCACTATAAATTTTGCCTGTGACTGTACTTTTCTTACATTATATTCTACCTCCTAAAGGCTAGATCTACATTTTCTCTCATAGCGTAGAGCTGGCACAACATAGCAAAGTGGGTCTTGACATCAAAAACTTGTTCCCATAGTTCTTTGAGGCTAGATGCCTAAATGCAAAATGTCTTCAGGTTTGTTTTCTCTCAAACCCTTTCTTATATCCTCAGCTTGCATATGGCTGCCTTCTGGTACTGTCCTCATTGGTACTCTCCTTTGTATTCATGGTTTTCTTTGTGTGCCCAAATTTCCTTTTCTAAAAAGGGTACTGGTGAAATAAGATAAGACCCTTTGTTTATTGCTACCCATCCCCAGAATAGAACAAAACTCCCAGGCATTCCTGGTGCAGTGTTTTAACTTCCAGTGCGGGGGAGGGGTGGGCTGGGGGGTGCTGGGGATTGGGATGGGGAATAAAGCTTCTCACAATGGCGGATCTCATCCACTCCTCTGCCTTTAACCAGCACTAACAAAATCAGACAAATGTTGTACCAGCCCCTCTGCCTCCAAATACCCCCCCACCCTCCAGTCTTTATCTTCTCACAAAAGCAAAACACCCCAAACCAACAATCCAGTTCACAACCATTGTATACCTTGAGAATGAACAGAATAGACAGTGACTCCAAATCACATTTAAAGATTTAAATCTTTAAAGATTTAAATATTATATCTAATATTTAAATATATTAAGTTTAAAGGTTATATAAACATGTAAGTGTGGGATTTCCACATATGAACTGGGGACAGAGGAAACATAACTTTCTAGTGTAAGATCTTTTGCATGTTATTACTGAGCGATAGCTACTCTCTGAATGGAGAGGTTTTGGTTCCAAACATGGCAATGGGAGTGGCTTCCTACTTTAGTCACTCAAATTCTATTACATCAGCAATGCCTAAATTATTAATTAGGAGCTCAATCTCAGTAGCTTTAGAGTGAGGCTCAAGGCTATGTTCTTTTAAACACAAATTACCAAAGCAGGAGTTAGTGAAAACCCAAACAAATAAGTGGCCAGAGAGATGAGTACAGGGGTTAAGGCTTGCATGTGACTGAAACTAGTTTAAATCACCAACAACAAATGTTGTCTCTGAATATGAGCAAAGTCAGTACTAGTTGTTGCGCACCTTTAGGGGTTGACTCTAGTGAAAAAAAAAGATCAGCATATGTTGCAGGACTCCTAAGGGCCGCTGCATCTGCTCTGGATTGCCTCCCGCAAATCACTCCGTAGATAAGGGGGTAGTCTAAGTGTGGCAGTTTATCCGACCATGTATGCTGTACTAGCTGGTATAAATATTCTCCCATGCTATCACAATCATCGTGGGACTAGCTAGATCTTACCAGCATATTAGCCTGGCCACGTAGGACACCTAAGTAATTAGACCAGAGAGAAATGCTGTTTGCTTCCAAGCAAACAAGCATGGCTCCCTGATATACTCAAAGGCAACTAAAATATAAAACTACAATGAAGTAGAGGAGACTTGTGAAGGCTTGGAGAAATATTTAACTGGCATTGGTGTTGGTCTTTGGTACAGTGACATGCCATCTCAGAAACCCCCTTCTCTACATTACAAAGGAATTCCCGGCTCAAAACATTAGCACAGTAAAGGCCCTAGGTGAGATGCAGGGAGGGATTACCTAAGGGCATTGCACCCTCCCTGCTTTCCATAACAATGGGAGGAAGGTCTGAGTTACAGGGATATAAACTAGCCGGTTCCCCGCTCTCCTGGTCTTCTTCCTTGTGGGATCTCGCCTTGTGAGCGTTTATTCCCCTTGGAAGCTTTTACACGTGGTGGTCGCCATCTTGGCCTACACGTGGCTGGGGTTCTAGCCTGGAATCCTAAGCATCGGGTTTTTCCTTTTGCTGATTTGTATGCCTAAACCTGTGATAAGTAAAGCCTTTTAAAACTGCATCGGATTCCTGAGTTTTCATCCGTTCCTCTCAGGCTTTGGAGATAGAAGGGAACTTCGCTTCCCGGCACTGTCGGGGACCCCGGCGGAGTGCCCCAACAAGCATAAAATGAAAATAAAACCCAAAACACTCAAATATTCACTAATGAGGATGGGTAGAATCTGAAGAAAGGATCAACCTATGAGCAGATGTTCAAGCTCACTAATTTTTTTGAGTGACTTTTAAGCTTACTCAAATAATCAGGAAAAAGTATGATCTTGTTAAATGACCTGTTGCAATTTATTCAAAGGACCTTTCAGTTGACTTATTAAAATAGAAATTTTTTTAAATTTTAATTTTATTGAAATTTCAATTATTCCTTAACTTCTTTGGATATAAATATGCCTTGCCAGGATACATATTATTATACTAATTAACTAACTTTGGACAAATGTAAATTTCTGATGATGTCTCCATTTTTCTGCAACATTTTTGTTGATTTGTATTTTCATTCCAGTCTTTCCTTTTTCTCTCAATGATAGCCTTTAAAGCAGAACTTCGCTTCCATACATTTCTGGAAAATGAAATAATCAATAGTATAAAAAATTCCTCAAAAAATTTTAAGTGGTCCTGAATAAATTAATTATAATTAATATAATAATATATATCCTGGCAAGGCATATTTATATACAAAGAAGTTAAGGAATAATTGAAATTTCAATAAAATTAAAATTTAAAAAATTTTCTATTTTAATAAGACAACTGAAAAGTCCTTTGAATAAATTGTAACAGGTCATTTAACAAGATCATACTTTTTCCTGATTATTTGAGTAAGCCAAAAAGTCACTCAAAAAATTAGTGTTACAGTCACTCAAAAATTTAGTTACGGCAAGTGCTGAATATATTTTAATTCTTGATCAACTTTATAAATGCAATCAAAAAGACATCACTTAATTCTTATATCTCACTCAACAAAAATCCCCAACTTACCTTTAAATAATGAAGGAGGTTTGGAAAAGTATATGATCAAAACTTGGGGAAAGTCTTTCCCGGAACCAAAAGCTTACCTTAAGTAAAAGCTGACCTTTAACTGAGAGTAATAGGAAGGTGATTAGTCCTAGGTTTACATGAAGCACTAGAAGGGCTACTTAGGGAAGTCAAAGAAGGCCACTCCTAAGTCTAGAATCAGGTAGTAGTATAAACAAAAGAAAGCACTATGGATTTGATGTCTTCTGTTAGTATCAGTAATAAAATTCTTGAAAAGTAAAACCAGTTTATAGAACAGAAGTCAGGAAGTCATAGTCTTAGGGACAATTCAAGACACTACTTTTTAAAAAACAATGCATTAATTCAGATGCACTAATTTGCTTATGTATTGCTGTCTTTAATGTATCTCCCATGGAACAAATTTGAGCAGAGACTATACAGCCACAAAGTCTAGTATATTTATTCTTTGTCTCTTTAAAGAAGATGTGTGTCTGCTTTTCTAGAGTGACTTTCTCCAGTCATATGAAATATGAACAAAAGTAGCAGAGTAATAAAAGAAGATACCGGTGCTGGAGTGAGAGCACAGAGTGCCTTGCACATGGCAGACCCGGGTTTGAACTCTGGCATCCCATATAGTCCCCGAGCACCACCAGGAGTAATTCCTGAACAAAGTAATTCCTGATCAAAAGCGATAATAATAATAATAATAATAAAGATATTTACTGCAAAAATATTCTTTATAGCTTTCAATTTCTAATAACAAACTTGAGGTGATGACCTGGAAAATGGACATACTGTGTAGTATACTCCATGCTAATAATATAACTCTGGCCCCACCTGTTCTAGTTGAGCTATCAAACTTAGTACTATTTTTTTTGATATTAAAAATGGTTAAAATGAACTATAAAGTCTTGATCACTGCAGGGGAGCACCTCTCAAGTCACACTTTCCTTTTCAATTCCCTGGATTTCTGTATAATCCTACAGAGTTTTCAGGGTCATACAATAGCTCCTGGTTCAGTTCTAACAAAGTTGAACTGGTGACCTGTGAAATTCAGTTCAATTGCTGACAGAACCCCTATTATCCTAGTGATACTTACTTTTGTGCTCTATAGATGTGGGACACAGCTTTGCACTATAGTTAACACAGGTTGAGCAATCATTCATTCTTACTCCATGCTGAGAGTTTAGGTGGAGAAATAAGACTTTATATCATGCTATTTGTTCTCAAGACCAGATGCTGGACCCATTTTGTTGTTGTTCTTGTTTTTGTTTCATTCTAACAATTCTTTGTATCAGCTGTTCATTCACTGAGATCTGAAGGGGAATCTTAAACTTCAAAAACTGGTAGTAGCATATCTGATACCATATTTTGCATCAACAGGAAACTTGGTAATGACATAATGAGAGTCTTTTCTAAGAATAAACTCTTGAAAGCAAGCCTATTTCATGAATAAACTTGCTAATGCATAGTAATTGAATAGTGACTAGGTGACAGACACTTAAAAAATATATCATACAAAAGAGTGAAGAGAGAGAATGAGTATTTTGAAAAGCGCTTGAGATCACATAATATAACTGGAGGTAGAGTCAATATATCACACTGAGAACAAATCGTCTTCTGCCTTAGGCCCATACTTCATTCTTCCTAATAATCTTCAAGTCCATAGAATAGTGATATCTAATAATAAACATGTCCTGCCATGATGGTCAAAGACTGACCACCTACATAACTTGGAACAGAGTTCAAACAACCTAAGTTTCTTTATAGCCTTGAACTTAATATAATAGATACAAAGACTTATTACAGAGAAGTGAAACTGCTCACCATGAGTCATGAGTGAGTGAGGTGACTGAGACCCTTTGCTATAGGAATTTGTGCAGAATATCCCTGATTCACATTACAATGACAGTAATGAGGACATTAATAATAACTAGTATTCATTGGCCATTGCTATTAACGGACACATTGTTAAAGCTTTTCATGTGCTGGCTAAATTAATACAATATCCTTAAGATAATATTAGTAACTCTCAAATTATGGAGCACTATAGTACTTTGGTGTCTTGTAGTCTTTTGTGCAGCTAAGTAGTCTTTTCCTAGACATTTTTGTGCATATAATAGTCATTTTTTATTTAAAATAACTGTACTGAAAGTAGGTAAGGAAACAGACATGATGCCCTCTCAGTATCAGTATTGCAAACCATAATGCCCAATGGAAGATAAAGAGGGAGAAAGAAGGAAAATGCCTGTCAAAGAGCCAGGCTGAGGGATGGGGTGTGGCAGGAGAGTATAGGGACACACTGTGATGGGAAAGGTACACTAGTAGATGGGTGTTGAAACATTGTGTGACCATCCAGATCATGAACAGCCTTCTAAGTGTACCACACAGTGATTCAATAACTTTAAAAAAAGAAATTACACACACACCCAAAAAAAGCACATTTTTCATAAGCAAAAAAAAGAATAACAAAATAAAATACCAAAAGTGATCTGTAGAAGAACAGATTTTCCAATGATGCCTTAGTAGCTTACAACATTTGATTCTTTACTACACTTCTATTTTGAGAGACAGACATGGGGCAGAGCTGCTACTGGCTCTCACTGTGCCCAGATGCTCCTGAGGTGCCCGGAAGTGATGGCAGGGTCTAGCCCTGGCCCGCCACCCCAGCAGAGACTCACAATAAGCCAGACGACCCCCCCACTCCATGAGGACCTTCATTTTCCACATCCGGACTTCCCCCTCGTCAGAACGCCACCCAGCAGACCAGCCTATCACAGCCTGGCCGCCGCGTGGTTTATCAATAAATGCTGGATTTTGAGATGACTACAAGAGTATGCTACCCACACGCAGATCCTGGCAAGCTACCCGTGTCGTATTTCATATGCTAGATACTAGTAACAATTATAGAATGGTTTGAGGCTCTTTATGTTCCTGGAGCAAGCAGGTGCCCTTGGGCTATACTTGTATGAAACAGGGTCATATGGAGATGTTACTGGTGCCTGCTCGAGCAAATCGATGGTGAACGGGAAGATAGTGACAGTGACAGTGATCTTCTATTTTACATTCTGTTAAATGTGTGCTACTCAGCATATCAGTACTATAGAATTTTAGATGTCCAGAATTTCCAAAATTTTTAATGGGTAATAAAGTTGAACTTAACATTTTAACTGAGTGGTGGCTTGGTGGCTTGGGCGTGTCTACTGGGTGTTTCAGAAGAACTGAGAGATGGGGAAAGCCTATCCCTGGCTCTGTGAAAATCTGGAGATTTTAGTCACAAAACCTACATACCCGAATTTTTCAACAGATTAATTTCTGGGTGGATTTTGTCTGAGCTGTGGAGTCCGGCTTTGAACATGGCAACAATTGTGGAATGCTGAGATTTTTGGCTGCTATGGCTCTGTTGGGACGGGATGAGGATTTGCCTGCCCCAGTAGGTTCAACCTGGCATGGGAAACAGAAGCTACTCTCTTCAAATTCAAGTATTTTCCACTCATGTTCAAGAGAGAACATAGGCTTATCCAGAGAGGAAAAAATACTTGAATTTTGCTTTCTAGTTAAAATCTCAAAGTGGACTTGTTCTCATTTAAACTGATCAAAGTATATTTAAATTGCTTGGGAGATCATATGTGGTGCTGTGATCCTAACCAGTGCTTGCTGCTTGCAAGGGAATCTCCTAATCTTCTGTACTTCCTCTCCTGTCACTATCACTATCTTCCTGTTGATCATCTATTTGCAGAGCGGGCACCAGTAATATCTCCATATGTCCTGTCTCATGCTAGTAGAACCCAAAGGCATCCGTTTGCTCCAGGAACATAAAGAGCCTCAAACCATTATATTAGGTCATGGGAATGATCTAATATAAATGTTACTGTTATTTGGCATATCAAATATGACACGAGCAGCTTGCCAGGCTTGCCGTGTGGGTGGCATACTCTTGTAGTCACCTCTAAATAAAGCATTTATTGATGAACCGCATGGGTGCTAGCCGCCGCATGAGCCCGGGTTGTGATAGTCTGGTCTGCTGGGTGGAGTTGTGACGAGAAAGAAGTCCCGATGTGGAAAACGGCGGCCCCCATGGAGTCAGTCGGGGGTCATCTGGCTTGTGAGGCTTTACTGGGGTGGCGGGCCAGGGCTAGAACCCGCCATGCCTCCCGAGCACCTCATGAGCAGCTGGGCACAGGGAGAGCAAGTAGCAGCTCTTCCCCATGTCTGAGAGTCTCTGGTTCAGCATTGAACAAATACTGTTGTGGGGTGGGTGTCGATGATCTGGAATGTGACAGTCTAGAGTCTGGTCTGCTGAGTGGAGTTGTGATGAGAAAGAAGTCCGGATGTGGAAACGGCAGCCCCCATGGATGGGGAGGGTCGTCGAGGCCAGAGTATTTGTTTTTAACAATAGCCTATATCTTATCTTTCTAAATCTACCTTCCCTGAGAATCCTTCTTGATATAATTTTTTTCTTTGTCTCCTAATTTCCTTCCTTTTCAAATAAGTAGCCTTAATTTTTCTTGTTTAACTCCTTGCAAGTGACTCTCAAGCAGCGATTTCTAATTTTTATTTACTTTTTCTTTTCTTTTTTTGTTTTTGCTTTTGGGGCTACACCTGGCTGTGCTCAGGGTTTACTCCTGTCTTTGCACACAGCGATCACTTCTAGCATACTAGACAATTGGGAGTAAAGGAACTGTATGGGTCTGGGGAAACCCAGGTAAGCTATGTGCAAGGCAAATGCCATACCCACTGTATTACTGCTCAAGCCTCAGTAAGCATCTATTTCTAATTCCCTCAGCTCCCTTCAGACCTATGTTCAGAATTCTGAATGTTCTTAGACAACAAGAAATTGTGTGAAAAGATGAATGAATCTATGTGCAGTGTTCCAAGAGTTGAAATAATGCTGCAGCTTGATGTTCTCTTGACTCTTGATGTCTGATCCAATACAAATTAACAGTATATAGATTTGATTTGCACTAATATCTCCATGGTATTTAATGAAAATAAGAGTAAGTGGGAAAAGTGGTGAGGAAAATGAAACCACAATCAATTCTGTGATTGTTAGAATTGCATGGAAGATTTGAGAGATAAGCAGGTCTATGATAATAAATTACAAAAGTTGTACAGAAAGGATAAGAGTAAGCTGTAGCCAACTCTTGTCTTTATACCTTTACCTAATAGTTAGGTTACCCCCTCCCAATATCAGCAGCAGTTTATAAGGTCTAACCTTTAAACAAGTTTGATACATTCTATTTCCTGGAGGAATTATAAACATGTATAGTGCCATTATTAATATTTTAAGACAAATGACCTGATAGTTCACATCACATCATGTTAAATTTTCCTCTTCAGATCTTTACTTTGTGACTTACAGTTTTTTGTTGCTATTGTTGTTGCTCTTATTGTCTTTGTTTGGAGGACACACAGCTGATCTTCAGAGATCACACCTGACACCGCATTCAGGAATTACTTCTGGTGGTATTGGGGAAATATATGGGATGCCAGGATCTATCCAAAATTAGTTTCATGCAAGCTAAGTGCTTACCTGCTAAATTGCTCAGTCTCATTTGCTTTATACTTATATAACATAACTTATCTAACCTCAGTCAAATCAAGTTCTCAGGAACCTTAATTGCTATGACATTCCAAAGATTATGACCAGATTTGCATTACTGATGACTGCTTCGGGCCCACCCAGGGGACGCCAAATGTCGGGGGCTCCGCTGGGGTCCCCGACAGTGCAGGGAAGCAAGTTCCCTTCTACCTCCGAAGCCGGCCAGGAATGGATGAAAACTCAGGAATCCGATGCAGTTTTAAAAGGCTTTACTTATCACAGGTTCAGGCATACAAATCAGCAAAAGGAAAAGCCCGGTGCTTAGGATTCCAGGCTAGAACCCCAGCCACGTGTAGGCCAAGAGGGCGGCCACCACGTGTAAAGGCTTTGTAAAGGGAAGAAGACAAGACTTCCAAGAAGGGTGAGAGCTCACAAAGAGAGCGCCCACAAAGAAGCATGGGAGAGAGGAAACAGGCTAGTTTTATACCTCTGCCACTCAGACCTTCCTCCCATTGTTATGGAAATCAGGAGGGTCAAATGCCCTTAGGTAATCCCTCCCTGCACCTCACCTAGGCCTTTTTAGTATGCTAATGTTTTGAGCCAAGATCTGCCTGGAAATGCCTTTATAGGGTAGAGAAGGGTGTTTCTGAGGTGGCATGTCTCTGTATCAAAGACTAATACTAATGCCAGTTAAATATTTCTCCAAGCCTTCACAAGTCTCTTCTACTTCATTGTAGTTTTGTATTTTAGTTGCCTTTGAGTATATCAGGGAGCCATGCTTGTTTGCTTGGAAGCAAACAGCATTTCTCTCTGGTCTAATCACCCAGGGGTCCTGCGTGGCCAGGCTAATATGCTGGTAAGATCTAGCTCGTCCCACGATGATTGTGATAGCCTGGGAGAATATTTATACCAGCTAGTACAGCATACATGGTCAGATAAACTGCCACATTTAGACTACCCTCTTATCTACGAAGTGATTTGCAGGTGGAAATTCAGAGCATATGCAGTGGCCCTTAAGAGTCCTGCAACAGATGACAATCTATCTCCAGCATTACAGAGGACTCCAAACAACAGGGCCCAGCCCTAGAAGGCCCTAGCATTGCAGAGTTGGCCCAGGTAACTCCCAGCACCTCAGGACCTGAGCAGCACCATATCCCCAGCCCATGCATTGAATTACATGTCCAATTATCACCTGGAAGGACTGCACATCTCTTCATTACTGCTTGGTAACCCCCAAACCTCCATCTGCCCCTCCCCCAAAAAAGAGGAGCGAATTTCACATACTTAAACATGGTCACCAAGTTTTTTGAATGTCATAAAGCAGAATTCCAGGGTTTAAAGACAATCACCATTTTATTTAAAAATGTCATAAACTTTGGAACCACAGTCAGAACACACATTGGAATCAGACTAAATTTTATGCTCAGCCTTTACCAGACCAGCAGATATACTGGTTTTCTCACACCCATACCAACAATCAAGTCAGCTGGCATCTTTGACTTTTCTAAACTCTTTATTGTGGCTTTGTTACTTTGATTTTATAAAGATTTATGCTGAACCTTCTTTTGCTCAGCAAAAGGAAACCAAGGAGAATTTTTGCTTGTATGACAAAAGTGAAAAAATACTCAGCATGTTTTGCAGTGAGGCAGTAGAGAAGCAGCTCACACCTGGAGTCCTGAGAGCAGCACTGGCAAAACTCCTGCTCCAGAGCTGCCCTCCACAGCTCAGCATCAAGGTTTCAGAAGCTCTGAGCTGCATCTGTGAGCATCTGTGCTTTACAGTGATTTATTTTATGTATTCATTAGTGAGATGTGTCCCTGAAGTATTGGGAAAGCCTACCAGTGCTTGTAAGGGCATTACTCTTAGAATCAAATGAGGTATAATTAAGAATGAACAAAATAAAGATGTCCAGGAAATGAAGGTGAAACACTTTTGTGAAACGCATTTCTAAGGGCCATTATGATTCTGCAGTGATTGCAGAAAGGTTTCACTTCAATTTTGAAAGGTTCTTTAGGTTTAGCGAAAATCTACAGGATGCTTTATGTGCCTATGAAGAACTGTATGGTTGTCAAAAAGTAAAGCACACCAAGATTTCCCATCAGCCACAACATGAAGAGACTCAACCTTAGAAAGGCAAAGTGAGCTAAGCAGTGTAACTTTTAGAATAAGCTTGCCTTCGTGGATTCAAAAGATAATGAAATAGAATAGTGGATTCTTTTGGTTCCTCTCCAGTCTCCAGTGCCTCCCACACTCCCGGCCTCCTCAGGCTGAATCTAACTCACTGGCATCACCATCTCTTTTCTTTCTGGTGTGGTTCCTACATTCCCAGTTTTGGAAAGTAAACCACATATGCAATTACTAATTTATACAGAAATTTATACATAGTGTTTATTATGCCATTCCTACTTCTACTATATGTTCACATTATTTTAGGTCCTAGTTTGTATGTGTTTTTTGTATGTTTTACTAACTTTTTCAAAAATCTAGAAACACTAAAATTTTTCCACATAAATTAATGGGATCTGCTTAACTTTTTGCCATTCCTGTTTACCAAATGTTTCATCAAAATATAATATTTTTAAATAGTGGGAACATCAGTGTTTATATTTATCAAAGTGATTTCAATGAATTTATATCATAGGGAATTATTTGAAAATGTTTCTGCTACTATTACTTTAATAACACTCAGGTAGGGGCGTTACAGAAATATACTATTAGAGTACATTAACAATTTCACTTAAATAACATTAATAATTAATTTTTAAATTATTCTTATTCTGAACTTATATTTTTAAATTATGTGTTTTATATATCTAGACATAGATATATAAATCTATGTTTCTGTATCTAGACAGAAAGTTCAGAGATGCTACAACAAAAGATAACCATTCAAACACTATTTTAAACTTGAATATAGTACCAATAATTGCAGTTGTTGAGCTTAATGGAGATACCAATTTTGGAATCATAAGCACAGAGATGAAATTTTAGTATTGTGGTAGACAAAATTCTAAGATTACCCCTATGACAATCCTATGTGGACATGTCTTAATCAGTTGAGTTCTTTTTTAAAAAAATGTTCAGAGTTAAAACATTCAAAGGAGCAGAGACTCTTTCTCCTACCGATTGGAGATTAACCTGTGTGCCATAGTGACAAGAAAATTACCCTGGCAACAGCATGAAAGAGTTTGAAAGACAACATCAAGATTCATAATACAATACAAATTGTATTATATTGTATTATGACCTAGAATTTGATCTGAATCTTAACATCTTAAGCAGAGAACCCATATATCCTGTTCCAGACTTTTGAACCATTGAAACTATGATAATAATGGGCATGGTTATAAGGAATATAATTTGCTGTAATTTACTACCTACTGAAAGAGTTGGCCACCCAATGGGGTGACTGACTGGGAGCTTCGAACGCCGCACCTACCAAGGAAAACTCTGAGAGACCGGGTCCTATGCAAAAGCAAGGGTTTTATTAATAAGCGTGAGTATACTCGGGCCCATAGCATGACCCCAAGTGGTCAGTGGCTAAGAGCCCCGAACCCTTCCAGGGAGGATCTTTTAAGAGATAGTTCCCGCAGCTACAGAAAAGCCCGCGCATATCCATCCAATAGATTTAAAATATTACATCAAGGTCTGCGCCGCAGGCAGCCAATCACTTTGTACCAAGTAGCCATTTCCCACCAATCAGATTATTTTTAATACTTCTTTCTATATTTGGTGCGGCTAGATACACGCGTGGGATCATGGGTGAGCAACGGCTATGCGCTTGCAGGAATGCAATTTATGCAATTCAGGCCAGATAGTAGATTCTGGGCGGGGGTCTAATAATCTCTAACAGTAATTTGTTCTGGGCCTTTTGTAGATAACAAAAAGGTTACTTTAAGATGAAAAGGACACTCAGGCTCTAAATTGGTAACTTTCCATGAGTAGGCCTGCCCTGGTTGGGAAAGGGGGTTTCTGCCTTCTTTCACTACTACCCAACAATAGAAAACTATTAAAAGCATTGAGGGTCAGTTGCCTCCGATTGGGGCTCAACAGGTCCCCAACATATATTGGGGTTTAGCAGGGTCCCCTGGCATGTTCGGGACCAATGACAATTCCCCCAACTGATGGACCACAGACTGCAGAACAAAACCACGGGCTACTGGGTAGTCATAGGCTCTAGTACTTTATTCAAATCAAGTCTGCTTTTTAAATTGTGTTGGGGTTGGAGTTGCAAGATGTGATGGACCTTGATCCGGAAACAATGATAATATGTAAACGGTACCCCTCTTTCAGGGGCAATCTACCAGGGGACAACCCCAAGAGATAGAAACCCGCTTTGGGTCTATAGACATGTCCAAGATAAAGGTGGAATCCCAGTGTGTTGTTTTCTCCTTTCCTTAGCTGGTAAACAATCATCTTAATAATATTTCTAATCGTTTTGTGTAAACACAGAAAGAGATTAAAACAGTTTCAGAGGGTGACCTTTCCTGAAGACATCGTGTTGTATATTCCAGACTATAGTCCTCAAGCCAAGTTGTTTTTAACCCCAACTGGGTCCTGAAATCAATTGCTTATCTTTGGGTCAGGACAGAGTTTGTTCAATGACCTTACTCTTAGCTTATTACCCTGCTAATGACACTTAGTACTGCCCATGTTGAAGCCAAGTTAGCTTACCCACAGCTTGTGTTCGGTCTATCCATGCACTGCAACAGGACTCTTCTTTTTGAGACATAAGGAATTAGAATCAATCTAAGGGAATCTGATATTTCAAGGTAGGACATATGATGATTTTCCAGGAGTAAATATTTCATAGTTAATAAACTCTAAAATCAGAGAACCATGTCTTTCTATGTCTATACAAAAGGGCTTTGCTCTAGCATAAGAATATGCAAAGGACATACAGGAAAGAAACAACATTTAATTTACAATACAAAACCGGGACAGGCAAGTAGTAAGGCTGTGAACAAAGGGTAATTCAACAACCTCCTTAAAAGAGTCAATAGATAGGAAGGCAGAAATTGAAGACTATGATCCAGAAGAGTGCTCAATTAAGAGAGGAAGCATTTTTTGCTGTTGTTTTTGCAACCTCATTTTTATTATCTTAAGACACATACCCAGTAAAAAAGCAAGGGATCCTATGAAGAATCTTTGGAGATGAACACATAAAAGACATATAGATTAAAGATTGAAAATGTCATGACGATTTTCTGCAAATTCTTCAAAAGAAACAAACTTTCTAAAGAAATATTGCAAATTAAAATCATGGAAAAGCCAACGTAGAGGTAGGCATAATTTAGATTTGAAGTCATAATTTTGATTGCCATTATATTAAATTATTCAAGACTTGCTTCTTTCTATACTTGTTTTCCTGTTTTTATTATACCACTGTGAGATATATAATTACAAACCTGTTCATAATTAGGTTTAAGTCATACAGAATTCCAGCAACCATTCCTCCACCAGTGCACATTTCCTACCACTGATGCCCCATGATTCTCTTCCCCCTCCCCCAACCTGCCTCTATGACAGGCACATAGCATCTTCAGAGATGAAGCATTTTCAATAGAATTGTTGTTTTGTTGTGTTTTTTTAAAAAAAGTAAAATAAGATAAAAACAATGTCATTTTAAAAAGAAAATAACCTCAGAACAAATTGTGACTAAGTGCAAAATGCTGCACTAATCTTAAAATAGAGACAAACAAGAACTGATGTCTTTATTTCAATTTTTTGCCATTTTTATTGAGGTAGTCTGACCATGTATGCCTGATTCAGCAATACATGGAGCAGAGCTGCTACCGCCTCTCTCTATGCCCAGCTGATCACGAGGTGCCCAGGAGGAAAGGCAGGATCTAGCCCTGGCCTGCCATCCAGCAGACCCTCGCAAGAAGTCAGAGGAACCCCCACACCACGAGGGCTGCCATTTTCAACATCTGGACTCCACAGATCATCAGAGCTCCACCGAGCAGAAAAGCTGATCTTTCCCTGTCTTGCGCAGCTGCTTTGTGGCCATGTGGTTTATCAATAAATGCACAAGATGAGAGGCTACTACAAGAGTATCTCACCCACACAGAAGAGTTGGCAAGCTACCCGTGTCGTATTTGATATGCTAAAGACCAATAACAATTATAGACCTCATTCTCAGGACCTGAAGGAATGGATTGAGGCTCCTCATGTTCCTGGAGCAAGCAGATGAGATGCCCTTGGGTTACACTAGCATGTTACAGGATATATGGAGATGTTACTGGTGCCCGCTCCAGCAAATTGAAGAACAACAGGAAGAAAAGTGATAAGTGACAAGTCTGATTTACAATACTGCTAACTTTACTTTGCATGCTGGCATTGTTACAACACTACATCTATCATCAGAGTGCCCACCTCTCTCCACCAGTAAACCAAGGCACTTACACTCCACTCTGCCCCATGGTAAGCTTTTCTCTGTAGACAGATTCTTCATCCCAATGACTGTGGCCATTTTTTGTTCCTTTCCTTGATCACTTGATCACTTGATCACTGAATTCCGTTATTCATCAACTTGCTTGAGTGGGCGCCAGTAACATTTCCATTGAACCCTATCATGTGCCAGTGTAGCCCAATGGCATCTGCTTGCTTCAGGAATATGAAGAGCCTCAAACAGTTCCTTCAGGGTCTTTACAAGGAAGTCTGACCATATTGTAGGTGGGCGGCCACGTGATCTTTTGACATCCTGTGGGATCCAGTCAGTAGCGGCTCTAGTCCAGCGGTTGTCTCCAAATCGCATTACATGTCCAGCCCATCTGATTTTCAATGCCTTGGCAAATGAGACAGTGTCCCTGATTCTGGAATAGTGATGGAGGTCGGAATTCTGGATACCTTCTCTCACTTGAGTGAGGCGTGATATTCCAAGCATAGCTCTTTTGATTCCTATGTGGGAGACCTGAATAGCATTCTCATCCTGCTTTCATAGGGCCCAGGACTCTGAGGCGTATGTTAGTGCAGGGAGAACAGTGGAGTCAAAGAGATGTGCCCGGAGCGGAGGTTATTTGTCCCTTTAGCTATTTCTTCAATGGCTTTGAAGGCATTCCATGCCACTCTCTTCTTGGCGCAGCTCAGGTTTTAGGTTGTTCATCATGTTGAATTCTCGACCTAGGTACACATAACTACTGCATTCAGAGATGTCTGTTTCATTGAGACTGAATGGGGCCTCAGGAACTAGTTCATTTTTCATAAACATAGTTTTCTTTTAGATTCAGCTGTAGACCTATCTTTTCACATTCTCGGTCGAAGTTAGCCAGTATTTGTGCCGCTTGACTAATGTTTGGTGTTATTAGAACAATGTCATCAGCTAAGCGGAGGTGGTGTGGTTGCTGACCATCTATCTTCATTCCCATTCCTTCCCATTCTAATTGTTGCATGATGTTCTCGAGGGTGGCGCTGAAGAGTTTTGGTGAAATGGTATCACCCTGTCGAACCCCTCTTTTGACATCATTGATCACTTCCTTGTAGAATGGTGAAATCCTGGTGGTGAATCCGTAATACAGCTCAAGAAGGATCTTGATGTATTGGGTTTGAACACCCTGTTTGGCTAGGACTTTGATGACCACTTCAGTCTCTACAGAATCAAAGGCTTTTTTAAAATCTATGAACGTGAGATAGAGCGGCATCTTGTGCTCCCCTACAAACCTCAATGAGCTTGGTTACCATGTAGATATGGTCGATTGTGCTGAATCCTTTCCAGAAGCCAGCTTGCTCCCATGGTTGTCCTTCATCTAGTGTTCTGCCAATCCATTTCAGGATGACTCGTAAAGAGCTTGTGGATGACGGACAACAGGCAGATGGGGCGATAGTTGCCAATGTTGTGAATGTCTCCTTTCTTGAACAGTAGAACTGTCCTCTGGTTTTCCATTGGGAGGGCACCCCCTTGCATTCGTACAGAGAGTGTGTGGAGAGCCGAGCGATTGTATTGATGAATACCGACAGCAGATTCTTCAGGTGTTTGGGTCTGAATTTGTCTGGGCCTGATGCTGTTTCCCTTTTACCGACGAAATGGCATGTCGGATTTCAGAAGGGAGAAAGTTGGGAATGACATATCCATACTTTGGAATTTGGTATGTGGGCAGGTGGACGTGGCTATCAAAGAGATCTGAGTAGAAGTCATGGGTAATCTCCATTGCCTTTCTGGAGGATGTGATAGATCCATCAGGGCGTTGGAGGGCAGTCATCTTGGTCTTATTGTTGGCGAAGGACAGGCAGGCAGTGTGAATGCTTTTCCCGGCTTCTGCTGCATCTTCCAGTATTTCTGCTCTTCCATCTTTGAGGTCTTCTTTTATCGCTTCTCTGCACTGTTTAGCAAGCTTGGACGTTAGCATTTGGTTGCCTGAGGCTCTTGCCTTGCCACGCTGGCGAATGAGCTCTAGAGTTTCTGAAGACAGGCCTCCTTTGTGTGTCTTTCTCTCTCAGCATTCTTCGCACAGTCATGGAGGTGCTGAAACAGTTGGTTGTATTCTTCATCGATGTCGTCAATGGTGGTATCTTCCCATGTTGCTGCAATGGTGTCAAAGAGTTCCAAGTTCGTGGTCATTCTGGGAGTTCTTTTCTTAAACTTTGCAGCCTTTTCTCCCTGTTGTGTGAAGTAGAGTCTTGCACGAAGCAGACAGTGGTCCGATCCTGTTTAGAATTTGGGGGACGACAGCAACATCGGTCAGACAAAACCTTCGATTGAAGATGATGTGGTCAATTCCTTCCCCATGTTTCTTTTAATTCCACATATGAGAACTGTTGGATGACAGGCTTCGCTAATTTGGGAGCTTTGCTCTTTTACCCACTCACAGCTAATTCTACTTACATGTTCTTATGCCAAGGTTCATTCTAATGAGATCTCTATGTAAACACTGATGGAGGGTGTGGCAGTTACAGAAGTCACCTTGACTCTGAATAACTTCTGACTTATTATACATCTACTAAGACTTCTATGCTTTCTAGATTGGGCACAGCTCCTCTTTATAACCACTGCATCCAGGGTGGGACAGTTAGAATTTACCAGGAGACTGCCACCCTGGCTACATTGAGACTATCTTTAAGATTATAGGAAGGATCATACTAGTTTGCCCTCATGCAGGCAAGTGTGACCCTTTCGATATACAGAGAAGATACTCCGAATCACCCTGGTGCAGATAATAAATGAGAAGGACCTTGTGGTTACCATCTAGATTACATGAAGCCCATGAAATTAAGATGTATTACTTTATATCAGTCCCCACTCTCTCTCCAGTGTTTTACATAAGAGATAATCTCAGAAGAAAGTATTAGTCCTTTGTGTAATCCTTTGTTTATATCTATAAGAGGATGTGGTACTTGTTTAGGGTTCTTTGTTAACAGGACCCTCCTGTCAACAGATAGGATTATTATGGTGTATATAAGGGGACTGACTTGAGGCACTTGCCTCCTTTCTCCTTTTCCCCTTCTTTTGGGTAGGACTCCTCTTGGGTGAGATCTTCTCTCTTTGATGAGAGACTTGGGCTCTCTTCTATGGTCTAAGTCCTGACCAGAGCTAGAGTTCTTTCATTATATTGGGATTGTGGTGGTAGAGTTTTTGTACATTAAAAGCCTTTTTGGAACTGTCCCAGACTCGTGAGTTTTCATCCGTTCCTCGGCGGCCTAGGAGGTAGAAGAGAACTGTCCTGATACTGATGGGGGGTCCCAGCGGCATCCCCAACAGAGAAATTTTATTAGAAGATGTGTTGACACCTGTACACATTTAGATGAATAAAGCAAAACTCCTAGAATTCTACAAACTGTTAGTTGATAATAAGTTGATAAAGTATTTTTTTTGAAAAAGTCTAATATGTCATCTGCAACTCTCAACGTAAAGCAGTCTTATTCTAGAGTGAAGAGCAACAACTAAAAAATACAAAACACAAATGCCACAAGAACAACCTTACTTAGCATTGACAAAGGATATATATGTGTGTGTGTATAAACACTAAGGATATATAAATAAATATATACATATATTTATATAACACCACAATACAATGTGAGAACAACTCCTGTAAAATCCTTGATTAACACTACAAGAAACATTTGACTGAGAAAAATAACCTCAGGCTAGAGGAAGCCTTACATACCATGTACCAGGCATACTTTTGCCAAACATAAAAGACAATTATGGTCTTAACTTCGTGCATTTCTCTAGTGGCTATACTCCAGCCTCCAAAGCAATACCCCACTGCTGTTTATATGATATGTATCATGTTTCATCTAACTTTGTTTTATTGCCTTAATTTCTTTAGAATGAAGGTGGGTGGAGGCGGATCCCTCAGAAACTGTGCTCAGGAGTCCTAGGGACCATTTCTGACAGTTGTTGAACAATCAAGCTGGCAAGCACTTGAAGATGTGGTGCTTCTCCAGCACTACCGTGCCAGAGATTACCTGGGTCACCCTTGAAGTGCCACAGCAAGTGGTGCTCATGGACATCCAGCAATGTTTAAGAGACCATGTCATTCTGAGTCTGACCCAGGATGAGTTGCATGCAAAGTATTTGCCTTTCATCTGGCCGCTACTACCATAGTTTAAAATTGTCACTGGATATGCAAAATTCACCTTTATATTCAAGACTTCCTCTTGTATTTATTAATATGTCCTTATAGGCATTTTTTAAATCTATTATTTTATCTGTGCAAGTATGATGTCCTATTCTTCAATTATATTCAGAAAGCTGTATTGAAATGATACCCAATGAAAGAAATCATATCACTAAGAGGGAAAAAAATTCCAGCTTGGAAAACAATTAATCCAGTACTGAAGATGCTTAAATGCTTTATGAAAAACCACTAGGCTATTACATATTTCTTGCTTTTGTGATTTGATTTGCAAGTGGCATACACTGCAGAGAAGATTCAAGATCATTCTGTGTTCTAAATATATTCTGGATATGGTTCTGATATAATTATAATATAGTAAATCATGTATCTTCTTCCTCTGTTTATTCTTCTCTCACATATACAGCTTCATACACATATACACATGTAACTAGGTACACACACTGAAACATAAATACACACAGTATTTCCCTTATCCACTCGAAATGATGAAATTTAATTAAATATACCATGTGCACACAATATTTTGCTTCCAAATAGCAAGACTATAATTTGTTTCTCAGCTCAAAGAGTTAGAGATAGTATGTCCTATATCTGAGACATACACAAAGATCTCTCTGGGACCACTACCAAGCTTAAGAGTCTCCTCAAAGATAATCATAAAGCTATGTTATTACTTCTAAGACACTAAATGATCTCATCGCATGCTAGTAAATTAGTTCCACTAATAGCATGTTATGATGCCATATCTAGAGAAGTGTGTGATTCAAATTAAATTTTTAAAGTATATTATCTATCAACAAAAGTTTTCTGTACATGTATTCTAGAATATTCATACTCAGGATTATAAAATATTTTTATTGCATTTCTACATTCTTAAAACCTGAAAGAGAAGTAGAACAGTGTAATTTGTAGATTTAAAAATATTTTCAACCGTAATATTTGGTGAAGCTTAGAGTAAAGCCTGGTACTAAATCTCTAAATATGCTTAGGATTTGGATTTCATGCTAGAGACAAAAATTCTCATTTCAGTCAAGGATATTTAGGGTAAAATATTACACAATTGGAAGTTAAATCTTCTATAAGATTAGAAATATGGGTGTAAAAAGAAAATAGGGCTTTTGTTTGCAAAGATTGGATCTTTCTGCTGTTTATTAAAGAAATTGAAACAATAGAAGATATATTATCAAATGGCCTTTATTCTCCTAAGACTGTTTTATCCTTCCCTGTGTCAAATTTCTATTTTTCAAAAGTCAGATCAAGGCTGTATCTTCAGAATATAGCTGGACTAGCTAGAGGGATGAACTACTTAGACTCTTAGCTTCCTTTTTCAAAAGAAAAGAACAGATAGAAAGATTGTTCTATGCATTCCTCTGCATATTTTTTTTGCCTGTTTTTGGGCCACACACGGCAATGCTCACGGTTACTCCTGGCTCTGCACTCAGGAATTACTCCTGGTTGTGCACAAGTGACCATCTGGGATGTTGGGGCTCAAACTCGGGTCAGCCGCATGCAAGTTGAACGCCCTCCCTGTTGGACTATTGCTCTGGCCCCAACATTCCTCTGTATATTATGAGGGTAAACAAGACATTATGAACGAATCTTCTCTAATGAGCTATGAATATTTTTCATGTTGTGAAAGATTGCTATTATATTATACCTAAAAGATATTGCCTAAGGAAGCAATGGATAAGTATCAGTAGTCTCTGCTTCTGTAGAATGTCTAAAATGTTTATGTTGAATTAGTTTTATTAAAAAAAATATGATGATTAGTAAACATATGTTATAAATTAAGTCCTTAAAATGCAGAACTCATAAATGTCACAATTAGGTTTACAACCTTAGAGAATGGAATTGGACACAATTCTCTGAATTATCCCCAATAATCTTTTGAAAAACAAGAAATCACATGAAGGTAGTTTAGTATTTGTATTTAAAGAAATCCATGCTGTGAAAGAAGTACTTTCCTTGTCAATTCATCTCTAGAGCAGATTCACTTCTGCTTGCTTGCATTGGTTACAAGCTATGTGATTTTATGTAATTTATTTTTGTTTACCAAAAAATTCAGTTTGATAATAGTCTAACAGTATGACACATAAAACTCAACTATGAATAACTTTGTAAATCGGCGTTTTATTTTTAACAAGTATGAAAAATAAAACATTTAAAATATCAAAGTATTCTATTTTTACAAAATGATTTAAGTAATAAAATTAATGTTACTTATAGATGATAGCATCATTAAGCGTGTATGCTAGTTTGAAGCATCTCAGGTGTAGCTGCAAATAATGAACAAAATAAGTTAATAATAATGTATCATTATTGTCTCAGCAATTGTTTTTAAAAGTACACCTGCCAATGCAAGATATTAATAATGAAGAAAACTGGAGAGGGTGCTAATGGGACTGGTTACATTTTAAATAAGATTATAAAGTGAGTTATAAAACTTGTTAATGTTCTACAAGGCAAAAAATCTGTATTTCTGAGGTACTTTATTAAGAAAAATGCAATACATGAAAGACAGGCCCCTTTTTTGCTTTATTTTTAAATTCTTGATCAGTTTTTATTTTTTTAATTTGGGGAGATACCTAACTGTGTCCATGGATCACATTTTACTCTGTGCTCATAAATCATTACTGGTGGTGCTCAAGGGACAGTTTGTGGGCTGGGGATTGAACCCACAGATATGGGGCAGAGCTGCAACTGGCTCTCCCTAAGCCCAGCCGCTCACGAGGCACCTGGGAGGGATGGCAGGTTCTAGCCCTTGCCCGCCACCCAAGCAGAGCCTTTCAACAAGCCAGACGACCACCCCCCACACTCCATGAGGGTATCCATTTTCCACATCCGGACTTCCCCCTCATTAGAACTCCACCCAGCAGACCAGCCTATCACAGCCTGGCTCATCGAGATCCACCCTGTAGCAGTCTTTTTTTTAAATCCGGCCCAGGTATGCTGATCCAGAGACTCTCAGACATGGGGCAGAGCTGCTACGGGCTCTCCCTGTGCCCAGCCACTCACGAGGCACCGGGAGGGATGGCATGTTCTAGCCCTGGCCTGCCACCCCAGCAGAGCCTCGCAACAAGCCAGACGACCCCCCCACTCCATGAGGGCCTCCATTTTCCACATCCAGACTTCCCCCTGACCTGATGGAATGGTTTGAGGCTCTTTATGTTCCTGGAGCAAGCAGGTGCCCTTGGGCTGTACTTGCATGAGACAGAACATATGGAGATGTTACTGGTGCCCGCTCGAGCAAATCGATGATGAACGGGAAACAGTGATACAGTGATACAGTGAGGATTAAACCCAAACCAGGAGCATTCATAGCAAGGACCTTACCCATTGTGCTATCTCTTCAGCTCCAATTTTTCTTAACACATTTAGTAGTAGTAGTGGTGGTGGTAGTAGTAGTAGTAGTAGTAGTAGTCATAGTAGTAGTTGTAGTCATAGTCATAGTCGTAGTCATAGTAGTAGTACTAGTAGTAGTAGTAGTAGCAACAACAGCAGTAGTAGCACAGTGACTGTATTCTGACCATTCCTCTTGAATTTCATAACTTGAGTATGCTGTTACAAATTTAACAGTGAGAATGGCCTGGCCATTTTCCTTCCTCCAGAAACAAATTCAGAACCATATTTGCTAAAACTGTCTTCTCTTCCCTCAACACCAATGACTCTATTTTCAGTTCAACCAACCTCCTATGAACTTAGCCAAGTATAAATCATCATCGTCTCTCATCTCTATGCTTGCTGTCTTCCTGATTCTAATCCATTGCACTATTCTTGATTTTTTCTCGAGTTAGTGTCATGTGTTAATATTATTTGATATGATTTGTTAGGTCATTATGGGGGTTATTCTTCCATATCAACTAATGGTAAGAACTGAGGAGAAAGGGCTTAGGGCACTTACCTTAGGGAAAGTGCCAGAACTGGGTTCAATTGCTAGCCCCATGGGCTTGCCCAATATCCCACTGTATTGCTGGTCCATAGCAATAACTACCAAGTCAGGTAAGAATTGATCCGTAATATTTGCTCCTTGTGCCCTGACACTACCTAGGAGGCTCTCCTCAAAGTATAATTAATTAATTAGTTAATTAATTAATTTACTCCCCAAAATAAAATTAATTAATTAACTGGGATTATTTCTTTGCTTTTTGAAATTTTGCTTTATAAAATTTTCCATAGGAATGTTATAGACTCCTATAGCACAGTATTTACTACTACTCAAAGTTTATGAGTGTGTTAAATATTCTTCACAAAGTCTTTGTCTATGAAAAACAATTTATATCTATTTACTAGTTTGGTTTGGGGTCATAAATGGCTGTGCTCAGGGTTTACTTCTGGATCTGTGCTCAAGGATCATTCCTAGTGATGCTCAGGGGACCATATGTGGTGCTGGGTATAAAACCCAGATCAGTCTCAAGCAAGGCAAGTGACTTACCTGTTGCACTATCTCTTTAGCTCCCTTTCCAAAAGAATTTTACAATGGTAGTAATGTAATGATCTAATTGAACTCACACAAGAGTAAGCTTTCATATATATACATATATGATGTTATTTGTTACCAAGTCATGTAAATATTATAAAAATCATAATTAAATTATAAATCAAGTAAATTTTTAACAGTATCCTCTTAAGGCTATGTCATATCTCTTCTACTTAATTGCTTTAAGGAAAATAGAAATACCCTTTTATAGATACGCAAATATTTATATAGAGTAATTTGAGAGTCAAACAATTATTAAAACTATCACTTGTATCACTTGTCTTCCCATTGTTCATCAATTTGCTGGAGCAGGCACCAGTAATGTTTCCCTGTTGCGTGCTAGTGTAGCCCTAGGGCATCTACTAGCTACAGTAACAGGAAGAGCCTCAAACCATTCACTCAGCTCTTGGGAATGAGGACCATCATTGTTACTGTTCTTGGCATATCAACTACAACATGGGTAGTTTGCCAGGCTCTGCTGTCGAATGTGATACTCTTGGTAGTAGGTAGACTCTCTGTTCATTAACTTACTGAATGAACAATAGGGAGACAGTCACCAAATCTGGCCTGTGTATCTGTGTCTCTGGTTCAGCATACCTGGGCTTGAAATGTGCTTCTCTGTAGGTGCAACTCTGATTAGCCAGGCTTGAGATAGGCTTTTTCTCTTGAGTGGAGCTCTGACAAGCTGCAGAGTCCGGGTGTTGAAAACGGAAGCCATAATGGTGTGGCGGTTCCTCTGGCTTCTTATGAGGCTCTATTGGGATGGTGGACCAGGACCAAAACTGACCCTCTTTTCCAGACACCTCATGATCAGTGGAGCACAGGGAAAGCCTATAGCAGCTCTGGCCCATGGATCTGTATCTCTGGTTCAGCATACCTGGGATTGAAACAGGCTTCTCTATAGGGTGGTAATCTTCTGAGCCAGGCTTGAGATTGCCTTTTCTCTTGGATGGAGCTCTGATGAGCTGTGGAGTCCAGATGTTGAAAATGGCTGCCATCATGGTGTAGGAGTTCCTCTGACTTCTTCTGAGGCTCTATTGGGATGGTGGGCCAGGGCTATAACTTCGCCCTCCCTCCCGACTCCTCATGATCAGTGGAGCACAGGGAGCACAAGGAGGGGATGAGCTGGTAGCAGCTCTTCCCAGTGTATCTGTGTCTCTGGTTCAAGCATACCTGGTCTTGAAATAGGTTTCTCTGTAGGGTGCAGCACTGACAAGCCTGGCTTGAGTTCTGCTTTCTCTCTTGGGTGGAGCTCTGATGAGCTATGGAGTCGGATGATGTAAATGGCTGCCAACATGGTGTAGGGGTTCCCTGGATTCCTCCAGGCTCTACTGGGATGGCGGGCCCGAGCCAGAAGTCGTCCTCCCTCACAAAGCCTCACTGATGACATCATTTTAATAACACCAAACATTAGCCAAACGGCACAAATGCTGGCTGACTTCAACCATGAATGTGGAAAGATAGATCTACAGATGAATCTCAACAAAACAATGTTCATGAAAAACAAACTAGTTCCAGATGCTCCATTCACTCTCAATGTAACAAACATCTCTGAATGCAGCAGTTATGTGTACCTAGGTCGAGAACTCAACATGACAAACGACCTAGCACCTGAGCTGTGCAGAAGGAAGAGAGCAGCATAGAATGCCATCAAAAGTATTGAAGATATAGCATAAAGGACAAAGAACCTCTGACTTTGGGCACATCTCGACTCTATCATTCTCCCTGCATTAACATATGCCTCAGAGACCTGGACCCTACGAAAGCAGGATGAGAATGCTATTCAGATCTCACAAAGAAGAATCGAAAGAGTTATGCTTGGAATATCATGCCTCACTCAAGTGAGAGAAGGAATCCAGAGTTCCGACCTCTGTCGATGATAGAGTCAGGGATTCTGTCTCGTTTGCCAAGGTGTGAAAATCAGATTGGCTGGACACATAATGTGATGTGGAGATGACTGCTGGATTAAAGCCGTTACCGACTGGATCCCAGGGACATCAAAAGATCAAGTGGCCGCCCACCTACAAGATGGACAGACTTCTTCATCAAGACCCTGCATGAACGATTTGAGGTTCTTCGTATTCCTGGAGCAAGCAGATACCATTGGGCTACAATGGCTCGTAACAGGGACAAATAGAAATGTTACTAGTGCCCACTCGAGCAAATCGACAAATAATGGGATGTCAAGTGATCAATCAAGTGATCAAGTGATTCATTCATCTTACCTTCATCTATTGTAAGGGTCTCTTTTATCCCAATACATATTTATAAAGTTTAAAAGAGTATACTTATATACATATTCACCTCCATTCTAGAAAAAAATTTTCTTTTAATATAAAAATGTAGATTGACAGATTTTTTTTGCACCAAAAAGAATTTGCTTTACTATAATCTGGTTTTCATTACTTTTGGTAATTCACTATAATTGTAACTGTTCATTCTGCTCTAGGCAATGTCTGATTTTTTTTTCTCTTTAAGCTCCCAAAACTAAAAATTTTGTTTTAAGCACAGTAATTATTCTATTTACTGGCATGAAATTTCATTGTTATCTATTTAATGTTCACTGAGCATCTTGAATTTGACTGTGTCTTTTATCCAATTAAGGTTAATTTTAACTTTTGATTTTTTCTGCACAAATCTTTGTATTTTATGTTCTGAGTCTTCTATGTGATTGTTAGACCTTGTAATGCTTTTCAATAGGTTTCTAATATATTCTATTTTATTGTCACTGTTCTGTTTGGTCACAACTGACAGTGCTCAGGGATCATACCTGTAAAGTTTGGGGAACCATCTGAGGTACTGGGAATATCATCCAGGACTTCCATGTGCAAACAAAGTGCCCTACATGTTGTGCTTTTGCTCCAGCCAATTCAATCACTTTTCCTCTTTTTTTAACTATATGGTTACATAGACTTATTTCACTTTAATTGGTGCTATAGTCCTTAATCTACCGAAATCATTTGGGATTTTAATTTTTTGCTTGCATAGGTCTCACTTATAAAATTTCCATTTAATGTTTATATTGAATATTGAATACACCACAGGTAGCTTTCCAGGCTCTGCCGTGCTTTGGGTTCATCCCACGGGGACCAGTCATTTTCTATGTCAGACCTTCAACCATCCAGAGCCATGGGGCAGATCCATGGGTACAGACAAGCTTGTCTCCTGTCTACCACCTGTTTACATAGCCAGGTGTAAAACAGCTACAATACTTTTTTAAAGTCTACATGGTTTCAAGGTGGAAAATAAAGAACTGCATACAAATTCTACAGTAGAAAATATGGAAGTGAACATATACTCTAATGCCAAAAAGGTAACAATAATGGGCCTCATTACCAATGAATGGAGACATTACTGGCACCCGCTTGAGTCAATTAAAGAACAATAGGAAGACAATTGATACAAATGATACAAGTGTTTATATTGTTCCATCTAATATGCTAGAACTACTTTATTTCCACTCAGTTGTCCATTCCTTGACCTAATTGCAAAGATTTTCAACAGGTAATTTATAATTTTTGTGCAATAATTCTAAAATATGAGTTATCCTAGAGTTGATATCTGTTAAATATTTGGGTTTTTGTAAATTCAAATCTCATTTTTCTGATAATTTTTATGTCAAATAATTTTGGACAAGTCTACTCTCCACATGCTTCCCATCTGTACATTCCATCTGCTTTTGTCTCTATTTTGGTGTATTCCATTCAGGATTTTCCTTTCTGTGTCATAATTTCTGTTGACCAGTAAGGAAAAAAAATTGCTCTATATACTCACTCCTCCTTTGCAAAACAGGAGATATGTAAAGCAAATTTTTAAGTTTCTATCAAATCACCCATTTATTAGTTTTTCAAATCACTACTTTTGCCTATGACATGTTGATGAGTTGAACAGAGATGCTTATCAACAAAACATAATTGGTGAATCAAGAGCAAAAAGGAAAAGAACAAAATTCATTATTTTCTTAAAATTTCTACCAAGTGTCATTAAAAATTGATATATTTAATCTCTCCTGCCCTTGAGGTGTTGCAGGTGTGGCTGTGGTGCCCAATTGTGTCAGCAGGTGGCAGACAGGAGACAGGCTTATCTACACCCAGGTCTCTACCCTGTGGGCACTGGATGGTTGATGTTCTGACATAGAAAAACACTGGGCCCCTGGGATGAACCCAGAGCCATGGCAGAGCCTGGCAAGCTACTCATGGTGTATTCAATATGGCTATAACAGTAACAACAATGGACTTCCCATTGAATGCAGATGTTACTGGTGCCCCCTCAAGCAAATTGATGAATAGGAAGCTAGTGACAAGTGACAAGTGACCTTTAATCTCAGAAATAAGAATAGAATAAAATTTTCTTTAATATAATCATATTTGAAGTTGGAATATATGTGATAAAATAAGAAACTCAAAGCTATTTCTCAGAAGTTAGAATAATCAGATATACCTATTGATGAGTCTAAGAGTTATCAATTATAATTCATTGATATGGCCCATGGGCAAGAGAGAATTTTCTCTTAAACAGTTTGGGTACAGAGAAGCATAGAGTTCATTGGTCTTTGTTCTATGGTGTTAATAAGTTTAGCCATGAACTTTCAGTTTTTCAATAACAGAGGATTATATGAGTTCTTTATTTCCAACCAGTGTAAGGAAAGGATAATAGCAAATTGTGATTGGGAGACCCTGGGGACACTAGCAGTAATTATTAATTAACGGGGGCCATGATTTAATACAAGGACCCAAGAATGCAACTTCCCAGGTCCTGTGGGAATATCCTAATCATCATGACAATTCTGCAGGTCCCCAGCACAACATCCAGTGATGTTCAAAGATCATGTGGTTCTGGGTATCAAACCTAAATTCTATCACTGTTCAATCTCCTGATCATTATAATTACCATTTAAACTTGGATTATGTTCAAGTGGTAACTATACCTATTAACAAAGTGGGGAATTCTGTCACTGTAGACAAAAATGGTATAATGGTTGAAGCAAAGTGTTAGTGTATAGAGGCCACAGATAATGTCACGTATCTTAAAATGCTAGCATAGTTCATCACAAAGTTATTGCCTGGTCCCAAATTTCAGTAACATCAAAATCAAGAGATCCTTTGTACCATTCCACACAAGGCAGCTCCAGAGATATTTCTAGTAGAAAATCAACAAATAAAAATAAGATATGACAGTCAGGTAAACACAAAATTATTGAAATAATAGAAAGATCAGTGACTGCTGAGACTAAAGATGGGTAAAGCAGACATGAGTATAGCAAAACACGGAGATTTTTAAAGTATTGAAAATATCCTGTATGATATAGTAATTCTTATAATTCATTAAAAATTTCCCCCCAGTCACATAGTATGCATTTCAAGAATGAATTATAAGGTAATTAGGAACCATGGATGATTATGATGCATCAATGTAGTTATATTCTTGAAGATAAAATGCCATTCTGGGGAGTTATTTGTGTTGTTATTGTTGTTGTTTTTAATAAAATGGGATACTATGCATGTTTGAGGGTTAGGGAACTCTTTGTTATGGTATATGTCTCATTATAAAACTACAAATTAATAATTAACATTAAAAATACACTGAAGAGCTCAAATAAAAAGGGAGATAGTCACTATTCCTAGTAATTTGAAGCTAGAAGCTAACATTTCACAGAATATACTAGGGAGGGAAAAGTGAACTCTATTAAGCTATAATAATGAAGGTATAAAATAAAGTTAAGATTGAGTACATCTAAGAGAAGCTTAGAATATTTTGTAATGATTCAGGCCTATGTGATAAAGCATGACATTCCATAACAAAGATCATGTGGGACAGGGAAACCTGGAGCAATGAATGAACAAAAAAAAAAAAAAAAAAACACAAGGGAACTGAGAGTCGACATTGCAATCCATTGTAGAAATTTATATTATATATCATCACTTGTAAAACTTGTGTTCCGGTTGTTCATTAATTTGCTCATGCAGGCACCAGTAATATCTCCATGCGTCCTGTTGCATGCTACTGTTGCCCAAGGGCATCTGATTGCTCCAGGCACATGAAGAGCCTCAAACCATTCATTCAGGTCATGGGAATGAGGTCTATAATTGTTACTGGGTTTTGGCATATCAAATATGACCTGGGTAGCTTGCCAGACTCTGCTGTGCAGATGGGATACTCTAGGTGGTATGCTCTTAGTTCATGCATTTACAGAACCTGGGAGAGATCGGCTTTTCTTCTTGGGTGGAGCTCTGATGAGCTGTGGAGTATGGATATTGAAAATGGCTGCCATCAGTGTTCAGGGGGTTCCTCTGGCTTCTTCTGAGGCTCTATTGGGATGGCAGGCCAGGGCATAACCGGCCTTCCATCCCAGATGCCTCATGATCAGCCAAGCACAGGGAGAGCTGGTATCAGCTCTGCCCCTGTATCTGTCTCTCTGGCCCAATAGGGCCTCGGAATACTATGCAGCTGTTAGGAAAAGTGAAGTTATGAAATTTGCCTATAAATGGATGGTCATGGAGAGGATCATGTTGGAGTGAAATTAGCCAGAAGGAAAAAGACAGATATAGAATGACTGCATTTATTTGCAGTCATTCTATATCTGTCTGCAAATATAGATATATATATCTCATAAAAATTTACATATATATGTAAATTTTATGATACCAATATCAAAGGTCAGATGAAACATGGATCAGGAGGTCTTGTCAAAGGTGGAAATTATCACAAACGTGTGGGAATCAGAGGCTAGGTAAGATAGAGAATGGAACAGTGTGCTAATAATTGTCAAAAGTGCTAATAATACTAACTTAGAACTGAGCATTAAATACAAGCAAAATATACACTTGACAACCTCTTAATGTATGTATTGTAATCCACAATGTTGAAGGGAAGGAAAAAGAGAGAGAGAGAGAGAGAGAGAGAGAGAGAGAGAGAGAGAAAGAGAAAGAGATAAAGAAACTGCCACAGAGGCAGGCTAGGGGTGGGGAGGGAATCGGGATGCTGGTGGTGGGAAATGGGCACTGGTGGAGGGATGGGGGCTAGAACACTGTAAGACCAAAACCCAAATATGAACATCTTATGAACATCTTTGCAGTTATGTATCTCACTGTGATATATTAAATTATTAAAAAAAAAAAGAAGCCCGAGGAACCCCGCACCATAATGGCAGCCATTTTGAACATCGGAACTCCACAGCTCTTTAGAGCTCCAACCAAGAGAAAAGCAGATCTCAAGCCCTGCTCATCAGAGTCGCACCCTACAGTGAAGCCTATTTCATGCCCAAGTAGGGTTGAATTGGAGACACAAATACACACAGATAAGCAGATATTATATATCATAAACTTTGTATTTCATAAAAAACTGTGGAAGATTAAAAATGGTTGCAATTTTTTCAAACTTTCCTTCCATTAATAGGTGAACTTCATGTTACTTCCACTCTGAAATTGGAATGGCTTTGTGATTTCTCTATCAGTGTTATACATTTTCTAGTTTCAAGTCTTAAGAAAGCATCAACTTCTACTCCCTATATCTTGAGACATTGTTGTTGAAAGCTGAGGGCAGGTGTAAATGAATTCTTATTTCCCTGAGAGGGCCACATGTAAAGCGCACTGCTAAATAGACCGTTAGTTAACTGGTCTTCCAAATACATGCATAATAGGGTAGACATGTACCTGAAGACAGCAAGAGTTTTTCAGTCCAACTGAAACTCAGTAGCTGCCATTGAATGACCTTGTTAAACACCACATGAAAATTTTCCTGGTAGATCCTCCCTAAATTCATGACTTATAAACTGTGAGATACCATTAAATATTTGTAGTCTTAGGCCAACTTGTTTAGAAAAAAGTTAACTAACAATGGGGCTGGAGAGATAGTCCAGCAGGTAGGGCGTTTGCCTTGCATGCGGCCAGCCGGTGCCCGCCCGGGTTCAATCCCGGCATCCCATATGTTCCCCGAGTACCACCAGGAGTAGTTCCTGAGTGCAGAGCCAGGAGAAACCCCTGAGTATTGCCAGGTGTGATCCCCCAAAAAGTTAACTAACAATAGACAAAAATTTATTTTGCTACATTTATAAAATATCACATTAAAGAAGTTCTAGGTGTTAATGTACAAAATATATGAAAAACATGAAGAAATTGTTTGACTGAGAGAAATACTTTTGCCTATGAAAAAGCAAAAGGAAAACATCATACTTCACTAACAGTTTATTTCAACTAAACAGAGCTATAACTTAGAGAACAATTGTTCTCTAAGTTCTACGATAGTGAAAGGACAGCTTTAACCTTGATAACAGATAAAAAGAGTAAAGTAAAAGAAAACCAAAATATCCTTTGATATGGATGGAAACACTGCTAATTTAAATATCAACTTTGGGCTAGAATCCTTTATCTCTTTACAGTTAATTAGGAATTATTAACTGCAATGTTATTCTCATTGCTCTTTATTATTCTGTTTTTTACCTTGAAACTGCCAGCAACTTATTTATCATATTTATCATTAATCTTGGCCAAGGGGAGAAAATACAAAATACACAAATCCTAGTTTTCAGACTTCTCATTTCATATAATTTGCTTAAAAGGAGGGAAAATATTGTACTGATGGAGAAATATAGGTACTACAATAATGCATCTTGTAAGATAAGAAACCAAGCCAGAGCATTGGAAATGAGAGATTCAAGTAGCCAGAGAGGTATAGTCACGATGTCATAGAGGGTAAGAACTCTTCTGTGTCCTTACAGAAATCTGATGCTTATAATACATCTTAATTTTACCCAATGGAGATGCTCAGAATAAGTTTATATTCTCTTTCTCCTATGAGGTAGTTAGAAGCTATTCAGAATAATTTCTGAGTTTTCTTTCTCTGGCAGTATATAAATGCCCTTGAAGTATTCTTTGTGTCTGCTATTATTACAATGGTCAGCTTATTTTTCAAGTTTAAGGCTCAGAAATTTAACCTTCAAGTATACAACCTAAAACCATTCTTACTTCCATCTTTTTGGCCACAATACATTGTTAAAAGCAATGAGAATTTTTGTAAAATTAAATGCAAATTGTTAGTAAAATAAATGAAAGTGAATTATACTTTTATATTTATTCACATTTCCATCCATCATATATGCAGTAATCTGGAAAAGTCTAAATAAGTGAGGACTTTGTTCTGAATTGTTTTTATAGCCAATCTCATGAAAAAGTTCAATAAAACCAAATGCCAAACATGAATACTCAGTTCTGAGGAAAGAACTACTTCCTGCAGAGAGGAATTCATTCAGTTTTTACTCATAACTTTCACCTGATCAAAAGATTAGACAAAGCATGATCTGAAGGAATCATTGATTTCAAATTGCAGTTACTTAGCCATATTCTGCGGTAAAAAATGTTTTGTTTGATTAATGTAGATCTAGTTTTATAAAAATGAAACAGAAATAAAAAAGGTGAGCTTCAGTAAAATCCACATTTAAAAGTAAGTCAGGATCCAAACTTAGAATCTCTTGTCTTAACAAGCTTGGCAACTCTCAGTAAAACAAAATCTTGACTAGTTTAGGTCTGCCAAGTGGTTGAGTGGGGAGAAAGAGATACACCTCCAACATATGTATTGCAACATTGTTTATAAGAAACATACATAGCTATATATTTATATAATTTCTGCTGATACTTTTATTTCTTGGACAAAAATAAAACAAAAATAATTAATGAAGCTATAAGTCAACTGGGCTAGAAGTGGATGATTAGCAATTATTTAGAAGCTCTGGAAACTTAACCAGCACAAAAAGTCCTGAGGGCATAGGTGTTGTGTGTGTGTGTGTGTACATGTATGCTTGTCCATTTACTGTTGATGTCAACTAACAATAAAAAATAATAAATGGATTTTACCATCATTAATGAATATATTCTTACACTAAGGATTTTACTTAAATGATTGTCTCAGAATACGATCTTGCCTCACCTACATCTATCATTTCCTAAAACCCTGACACCCTACTTTTGCTAATTTTTAAAGAATTTTTAATAGTAGTCTTCATTGTGATATTTAATTTTAATGGGAAACTCCAGATTTCTATTAAATAAACAGCACACGAGTGAGCTGATAGCAGACATATTAGTGCAGGCAAAACATGAATATGTTTTCTGATTGTAAAGGAATGTTACAATTCATACATGAGGACATTTTCAGATTAGTCATTTAACAAACGTAAAAAATCTCTAAATTAATGTTAAATGAACAAATGCATAATCGTATACAATGAGGTTACTAACTCACAAAACATTTTATAAAAAGGTGTTTACAAATTATTGTAGTCCTCTCATCAACCTCAACATATATAACATACCTTTGGAATTAGCTAAAATCTCTGCTGGTTATTGATAAAAAATTGATGTTATTCAGAGAATTTGATAATCATTAACTTGAGTTATGTGACTTGTGGGAAAAACATAAGGAACATATACTAAAAATAATGTTCATATAACGCTTTAGCTGATCGGAAAGGCAATTTCAAGGCGATATCTATAATGTTTAGCTAATGGAAGCATCACTTGAACATAGCCTTGTTCAGTAGACTGACAATTTATGTGGCATTGTCTGAAGTTTTTGAAGACTATAATATATTTAAGCATTATTTTAATGTACTCCAGACATAATTGCCAAAGCTCAATCCATAAATTCCAATTTAAAAAAAAATTGTCATGCCAGTTGGCACAGACTATTAGAAACAGTAGTGCATTATCCATGCATTAAAGAAAAAAAATACTCTATGCCCAATGAATAAACCATTGAGATATTAGCTTAATGCCAAGTTATGGATGTCTATATGAGGGATTTGTATTATAAAAAATATTTTCATTAACTTTCTAATTCCACTCAAATAAATGAACTTTATGTGCTTCCCCCCCACTAGACAATATTCTGCTCATCAGAGATACAGCAATAAACTATATAGGCAATAACTTGCCCTCAAGAAATTTAAATATTAACAGTGGGAGACAAAGTTACAAATAAGACAAGCCTATATTATAAAGGGATATCAAGTCATTGAAGAAAATATGGTGATTTTAACCATTCATTGCAAAGTTTACAGGGATAGATAGATAGGTAGAGAGATAGAGAGATAGAGATAGAAAGAGAAATAGAGAGAGATAGATCGATATATCGATAGATCAATAGATGGATAGATCGATAAATGGATCAATCGATAGATCGATCGATAGCTCGATCAATCGATAGAGATAGATAGATAGATAGATAGATAGATAGATAGATAGATAGATAGATAGATAGATAGATAGATAGATAGATAGATAGATAGATAGATAGATAGATAGATAGATAGATAGATAGATAGATAGATAGATAGATAGATCGGTCTACCGACAGACAGACAGACAGATAGATAGATAGATAGATAGATAGATAGGTAGATAGATAGATAGATAGATAGATAGACAGACAGACAGACAGACACAGACAGACAGACAGACAGACAGACAGACAGACAGATAGATAGATAGATAGATAGATAGATAGATAGAGCTGAATGGCAGACAAAAAATTTCCAACTGAAAATTTGTTGTCTGTCAAAAAATCAATGGGAAGTTAAGTATGTTGAAGAATGGGATGCTATAATATCTTCAAAGAGTCGGTGCATAATAGTAAAATTGTATAAGTTTCCTTCAATGCACTTTAATCAGTTTTAATGGCCCTTCCAAGTTTCTAATATACATATTTTATTTAGCTAAGCTCCATGGACATGGATTGCTTGTTATATTCAGTTATTTTCCTATGTCAGGTTTTCATTGCTCTTGGAAACCTTGTCTCAAGCATCCATTAAACAATTTGACTGGAAATTGTTCTTTAAGCTCTATATTCTTGGTCATTCAAACAGAAGAAAAGTAAAAAATGATCAAATTTATAGTAATCTTCTAAGTTTTCACACAGAGTCATAAAACTCACAGAACCCATATACCTTAGTTATTAACAATAGAGCATTCTGTCCTCCCTGTGGAAATATACGTGTATAGAGACCAAAATTCTTGAGGGTTGGGGGCATAATACCTCAAAACTACTATATCATTTAGTCATATTGTGTTCCTAACAGAATAGCAACTATGAAGTGAAAGGAAAATAAAACACTGTGTATGTGAAGTTTCATGACAGAGCCTGGCAAGCTACCCGTGGTGTATTCAATATGCCAAAAATAACAATAATGGACCTCATTCCCAATGAATGAAGACTTTACTGGCGCCCACTCGAGCAAATCGATGAACAATGCGAAGACAAGTGACAAGTGACAAATGACTTTTCTTTAATTATAGCATGTTGGTATAACTTATTGGTTATTGTTATTATTGATTTCTTGCTGTTTGTATTTATTTAATTTAATTGTAATTGAGTTTAATAAATTAATTTTAGGTCACTGAAAGTGTTTTGTTTAAAGTTTTTAATTTGGGCAACATGACTTCCAAGGCTGTTAATAATAGAGTTAAAGCCACTCACTGCTCCACACCCTGTGATGCTCGGGACTACTCCTGTGTCTGAGATCAAGGATCAGTCCTGCTAGGGTTTGGGGATCATATATGGTGACAGGAACTGAACCTTGGTTGGCCACATGCAAGAATTTATACCACTTTTTATAATTCTCTTTTAAAACAAAAACAATAAAAAAGAAAATATGATCTAGGAACGTAAAGGAAACTATAACTAGAAGGATATCAAATGACATAAGCAGGGTGACAGAGCTTGAGAAAGACAAAACTATGAAGTACAAGATTGGGATATTATAAATCTATGTCTTAATACCACGAGAGTCATGGTCTCTGCCTCTCTGAGTTATGATGATATGAACTATAACAAAAAGTATATAAATTGAGGGAGGCTGTTCAAATATATTTGCTTCAAAGACTCAGGGGACAAAAGAAAAATAATTTTTCTAAAATTGAAATACATCACATGTGAGCGTCTTACATGATTGAACAAGTCCAAATGTCCAATCACTTGGGCTTGTCCAATAAATTGCAAACTATCCTTTATATAGAGCTGGTAATTTTAGCTTAATAAATATGGTCCATTCATAAGAAAACAAGACTTATAGCTAGAAGGATTGGGTTAAAGGACAGAATAAAATTGATAAGGAATATAATTTTAAAAATCACTTTTAAATGAAGAAATATTATCATTACCAAATAATGATAGAGATGTTATCATTACTAATTTAAATATTAGTTTTGAAATATACTGAGTCAACTATCCAAGCACTCTTCTACATATATTATTTTTAGTTATCCCTCACGTTTCTCTGAAGAAAATACTTTACATCTCTTTTATATATATATATATATATATATATATAAAATGACCTATTGAGAGGTTATTCAGTTTTCTCAAGGGCATAAAAAGTCACTAAAATTGAAATGCCATGGAAGCTATTATTCTTTCTCTGCTCACTCCTTGATTATGCCCACATTAGTTGTCAAGGTTCAAAGAAAGGCCAACTTATTTCAGAAACAAAAGAATTATAAAGATATTATTAAATATAAAATTTATTATAATTAATATATTTCTCAGATGTAATTAAGCAAAAATTTTAAATTATTCATGCTTCATTATTACTTATTTATCATTTATGTAAATATTTCAATGTTTATACATACCCCTGTGGAAAATAAGGCAAAAATACTGCTAGAAGACAAATTCAAGTAAAATGACTAAGTATCCTCAGACAGGAAGCTAGAGTTATAAGGAGGACCCAGGCAGGCTGTTAATCGAGCCTCTCTCCCAAGTGGAAACTAAGGAGGTAGAATGACAACTAAACAATTCAAAGTAGATAGGCTAAAAAGGTCACCACTACCTTATCCTAGCAAAGTTTACTGAAACCTACGTTGTGTATCAGACATATTAAGAAACTGGCAATATTGCTCCTCTTTGAGTCATAAAACTTCAACTGCCACCTCAATCAAACTGAGACACTAAGGTAAGAAAATAAGGATGACCAGAGTCATTCTATCTCTCTTTCTTTCTGACTAATTTCACTCAATATGATCCTTTCCATGTCCATCCATTTATAGGCAAATTTCATAACTTCATTTTTCCTAACAGCTGCATAGTATTCCATTGTGTAGATACCACAGTTTCTTTATCCAGTCATAAATTCTCAGGCATACTGATTGTTTCCAGGTTCTGGCTATTGTGAATAGTGCTGCTATGAAAATAAAAATGGGGATTGTGTTTCCGCTGTGTGTTTTTGGCTTCCCACGGTTGTGGTATGGCTGGGTCAAAAGGGAGCTCAATTTCTAGTCTTTGGAGGTATGTCCATATTGTTTTCCAGAAAGGTTGTACAAGACGACATTCCCACCAACAATGTATGAGAGTCCCCTTTTCCCCGATTCACGCCAGCACTTGTTACTTTTACTCTTTTGGATATGGGCCAGTCTCTGTGGTGTGAGGTGATATCTCATTGTTGTTTTGATTTAAATCTCTCTGATGATTAGTAATGATGAGCATTTTTTCATATGCCTTTTGGCCATTCGCATTTCTTCCTTGTCAAAGTTTCTGTTCATCTCTTCTCCCCATTTTTAATGGGGTTGGCTGTTTTTTCTTATATAGCTGTACCAGTGCCTGATATATCCTAGATATTAACCCCTTATCAATGAGTATTGGGTGAATATTCTTTCCCATTCTGTGGACTGTCTTTCTATCTTGGTCACTGTTTCTTTCGAGGTGCAGAAACTCTTTAGTTTTATGTAGTCCCATATGTTTATATTTTCTTCTAGTTGCTTTGTTAATGGTGTTTCACCTTTGAAGATGTCTTTAGCTTCAATGTCGTGGAAGGTTTTTCCTATATTTTCTTCAATGTACTTTTATGGATTCAGGTCTGATATTGAGATCTTTAATCCATTTTGATCTGATTTTTTCGTAAGGTGTTAGACACAGATCCACATTCATTAAATCTATTTGATAGTTTGTGTTTCGATTATTATCTGTCCTAAACCATTCTGTGTTAACTTTGGGGCATGGCATGTGCAAGTGACCCAAATTTATTCTTTACATATGACTCTCCAGTTTCCCCAAGATCATGCTTGAAACACACTTTCCTTTTTTCATTATGTTCACTTGCCTGCTTTGTCACAAATTAAATGCTCAAATATATGGATTTATATAGGGGCCTCAGTTATATTCCATTGGCTTGAATACCTACTTTTATTCCAAGACAATAAATAACTCACAAAAACTCTTCAGAAACAACTAGAAAACACATTTAAAATGGAGAGGGTAGGGGCCAGAGCGATAGCACAGCATGTAGGGCGTTGCCTTGTACGTGGCCAACCTGGGTTCGATCCAGCATCCCATACGGACCCCCGAGAACTACCAGGAGTAATTCCTGAGTGCAGAGCCAGAAGTAATCCCTGAGCATTGCCGGGTGTGAACCAAAAAAAAAAAATGGAGAGGGTAGAGAGAAGGCTTCTGGGACTAGAATACATGCTTTACATGCAGAAAACCCAAGTTTCAGCTCCTACACTTTATGGTCTGCCAACACCTTTAGGAACTAATCCCAACACTGAGTTCTCAATGTGCCCATTGCCACTTGGTGCTGAAAAGTCAGAAATGGGAATGGGTAGAAGGTCTAAAGATAGAAGAAGACATGCTGATAGAAAACAGGCAATGAAAGAAGTTATTGCCAGAGAAAATTCAAATCAAAATAACAATGATATATCTTTCAGACTTGTGAAAATGATCTGTATCCAAAATAGCCAGGAATAAAAACTGGTATAATCCTTGAGAACATATTATTCTATTTGTTACTGGTAGAAATAGACATTGCTTAGCCTCTTTAGAAAAATGCATTGAGATTTCTCAAAATATTAAAAAAAACAGGACTATGCTTGTTCCAATAATTCTACTCCTGGGTGTCAGAGAACACTGGTTTCCCCGACAAAATCCGGGAGCAGAGTAGGGATTCCCTTCTGCCCCAGGGGATCAGCGACCAGTGGACAAAGACTTGAGAATCCAGCAGAGTTTCAAATAGCTTTTACTCTCACAGGTTCTGGTATACAATCCAGTGACAGGAAAACCTCAGACTTTAGGTACCTAGCTGGATCCTGGCCACTTGTAGATTTAGAATCCTGGGACAAGATGGCTGTTACCATGTATTTAGGTCCAACAAGGCAGAGAACATAGAAAAGGAGAGAGGAGGCAGAGAGCACAGGGGAAGAGCAGAGAGGGACCGAGAGAAAAGGGAGAGAGAAAAGTACTACTTTTATACAGTTTTAGCCCTGACCCGGCCCACAAATATGGACAATTTTCAAGGCCAATTCTTTCTCCAAACTTCACCTGGTTCCATTGAAATATTACTATTGCCCCCAGCCAAGGTCTGCCCTTGAAGTTTCCCTGCAGGCCCTATGCAGAGTCGGGAAGGGATTCTGAGATGAACTGTATCTAAGAATTAATACAAAAGACATGTATTTGTAACATGGATATATTTAAGCCAAGTTACATGGATAGATAGATAGATATCCATGTATATATATATATATATATATATATATATATATATATGTTATATATATATATGTATCTGTAACATGGATATATTTCATATTTCTCCAAACCTTCACAAGATCCTTGTCTTTACTTCACAGTTGTTCTAGGTATTAGCATTTAGACTTATTAGAGAGCCACATGTGTTTACTTGCTAGGAGTCATACCGCATTTCTCTCTGATATAATTGTAATTATATTATACTTAGATATCCAACGAGGCCAGATAAAAATACTGGTAAGATCTGTCTAGGCCCATGATGATTATGGTAGCAAGAGAGAAAATATTTATACCAGCTAACATAGAATACATGGTAAGTTATTCTGTCACATAGAGTAATAGATCCAAACTGTTTTCCTGGCCCTATCTACAAAGTGTCCTGGAAGAGGTAACCCCCCTGCAAGATACAGAGGCTCTGGGCAGTAGTGTACTGCAACTCCTGGGTAAAACAAAACACATATATCCACATCCACCTTTAGGCTCATTATACAGAGTTATATCTATGTTTATACCCATATTTATCATATTCAAAATATATATTCAAAATATCTGAAAACACCCAGGATTGGCAGGGTTTGGGTGAAAAGGAACTCTCATCCACTAATGGTAGGAATGTTATTCAGTTCAGCCTCTCTGGAAAATAATGTGGGTATCTCACAAAAAAATAGGAACAGAACTTTCATGTACCACTTCTTGGCATTTATCACTGAAACATGAAAAAAACTCCATTAATTTGATAGGTCATATGTACACTTACGTTTATCTTAGCACTTAGTATAATAACAAAGATGTGTGAAGAATCCAAATGCCCACCTGTTGCAGGACTCCTAAGGGCCGCTGCATCTGCTCTGGATTGCCTCCCGCAGATCACTCCGTAGATAAGGGGGTAGTCTAAATGTGGCAGTTTATCTGACCATGTATGCTGTACTAGCTGGTATAAATATTCTCCCATGCTATCACAATCATCGTGGGACTAGCTAGATCTTACCAGCATATTAGCCTGGCCACGTAAGGACACCTAAGTAATTAGACCAGAGAGAAATGCTGTTTGCTTCCAAACAAACAAGCATGGCTCCCTGATAAAATATAAAACTACAATGAAGTAGAGGAGACTTGTGAAGGCTTGGAGAAATATTTAACTGGCATTGGTGTTGATCTTTGGTACAGTGACATGCCATCTCAGAAACCCCCTTCTCTACATTTCAAAAGGCATTCCGGCTCAAAACATTAGCACAGTAAAGGCCCTAGGTGAGATGCAGGGAGGGACTACCTAAGGGCATTGGACCCTCCCTGCTTTCCATAACAATGGGAGGAAGGTCTGAGTTGCTGGGGGTATAAACTAGCCGGTTCCCGCTCTCCCAGGTTTCTTCTTCCCAGTGGGATTTCGCCTTGTGAGCGATTATTCCCCTTGGAAGTTTCACACGTGGTGGTTGCCATCTTGGCCTACACGTGGCTGGGGTTCTAGCCTGGAATCCTAAGCATCGGGTTTTTCCTTTTGCTGATTTGTATGCCTGAACCTGTGATAAGTAAAGTCTTTTAAAACCTCATCGGATCCCTGAGTGCTCATCCATTCCTCGCCGGCCGGAGGTAGAAGGGAACTTCGCTTCCCGGCACTGTCGGGGACCCCGGCGAGCGCCCCGACATTTGGCCTCCTTGGGTGGGCACCCCTGCATCTGGAGGTTCCACCGAGATGTTAAAAAACTTTCCTGAAGCTGGGAGCAGCATTCAAACCGTGAGTTAAAAATGGGTTCCCTCTTGGAAGCTTTTTCTTTGTTCTGGCTTCACCTGTTTCTTCAGGTGCTAGTAAAAGTGGTAACTTTTGTAACTCCGGCTTTTCTTTCAAAGAGTCATAAAATTAAATCTAGCAAACAGATTTTAAAGCTTAACGATAATCTAGGGGAAGAAAAGAAACCTCCAGAGGAGGCCGACTCTCAAACTGAAAATCTGCCCGGAGTTAATACCTCCGAAGGCATAGGTGCCCCTCTGATGGCGACTGAATCTCAAGTTGAGGAATTCCCTAAAATTCTTACAAACTCTGATGAGGACGGGGAGGAACAGATTAATTCCCAGAGCCTGTCCAGGCCTCTAAAGGCTCGTAGTTCCTCCTGTTCTAAATTTAACAATCAAAGAGCAAAGCTCTGGGAGCTTCGTAACATTCCTCAAAACCATTCTTTATTTTGGTCTTTTCTGATGCTAATTCTTGTGATTTTTGTGATAAAACTACACCTCCCCCCAACGGGAGCAGAGTGCAAGTTCTGGAGAGCAAGTTAAGTTTAAAGTACATGCTTTCCTGAACCTTTGGTTTAAGAAAATGAAAAGGCAAATTTCTTGGTGGCATCTTTATTTAATTCAGCTGGAAAAAAGCTTTAGGCTCAATCTACATTTGCCTGCCACCTTCATTAGTACCATAGCTTTCCATAAAGATAAACCGGACTAAATTGTCCGCTTTTTATTTGTCTGTGCTCCGTCCCACGTGGCTGGAGGTTTGCAGACAATTAAGTTATGTGATTGGATATTTATGGCAAATGACTTCTGGCAAATGGATAGTTTTGCGAATGATTTATGGTAAATGTTATGGCTAAAAACGGAAGTGTTAAATGTGCTCAAAAAACTTTCAAAATTCGGTTATTAAAGCAACAAAAGACAGGTAGCTTTAACATTATCCACCTTAAACTTGTCTCAAGGAGAGCCGCTAAAAACACTGATGCAAACTCAAAAACCAGTAAATTCACCTAAGTAAAAACTTTCATAAATGGCTTGCAGGCTTAAAAGCAACTAATTTCTTTTCAATATAAAGTCTTAATTTTAAATTGCAAACTGCTCAAACCTCCGAATTGGTTCATTTCTTAATAATGATAATCTTGCTTTGCAGCCTGTTAAACATGGTCCATCTTAAATTACAATAATTTTGCTTTGCAGCCTGTTGATCTTGGTTCATCTATAATAAAAATAACCTTGCATTGCAGCCTGTTGATGCTTTCGCTGGAGATAACCCCTTTCTTTCCTAAAAAAAAAAAAACAAAACAAAAAAAAAAAAAACTGCCTTGGAGCGAGTTTAAAGGTAAAAGCACCTAAATAACCCTCCAAAAAAGGTACCATAAAAAAAAAAAATATGTATTTTCTAAGTGTTTAATGTGTAAGTGTCTTAATGTTTCCTTGCTGCTTTGAAGTGTTTAAAGGTGAAAGCACCTGAATAACCCTCAAGAAGAAGATATTTTTGTAAGACTTTTCTAAGGTTTTTATCTATAAAAATGACTAATGAAGTTTCTTCAGGTTTTAAAGAAAAATAGACTGCCGTGTATGATGTTCAGTGTCAAGGTTTTAAAAACTAATAAGTTTTCTAATGTTTTGTTTACAAGTAAAAAAAAAAAATAAAAAATTAAAAATTAAAAAGGGAGAAAAAAGGGTGAACTCAAGTATAGTGCTCAATATCAAAATCTGCTAACAACTAATAAAAAAATTTTAATGCTTTTGTTCAAAGATTTACAGAAAAGAACTTGGCTGCTGCAAATTCCGTCTATAATGCTCGAGGCTTTGGACTCTGATAACAGTGCTCATTACAAAAAAGTTTGCTAAATCAATAAAAATTGTTTTTCTAATAATTCTGTTCACAGGATAAGATACTGGAATGCAGTAAACTTGCGCTACAGTCCTCAATACTATGAGACTCCTAAAACAGTGCTCACCAAAAATTTAATAATCTGCAAAAAAAGTTTTTCCTAATGTTTCCTTTCACAAGGTGTTAAAGTTTCTTCATGTTCTTAAATTCCTGCCAAAGCCTTAAAATCTCTACTTGTGATTAACCTTGAAAAGTGTTTTTGTCTCGCCTAAAATTAAGCTACAGGTATAGTTACCAGTGCCAGTGTCCACTTGCTGAAGAAGCCCTGCAAGACGCCCACACCAATGTTCCAAACACCTGCTCCAGCGCTCAAGACTCCTGTTCCAGAGTTCAAGATATCACACCGATGTTCCGGACACCTGTTCCAGCGCTCAAGACTCCTGTTCCAGAATTCGAGATACTTGTTCCAGTGTTCCTGAGACCCAATCCAGTGTTCCTGACAATTCAACGAGTTCCTGATCGCTGCTCTCCAAAGACTCATACTCATATGATCACCGCTATTGCTGTTCCAGAAGTAGCCTCACAGACTTTACATAAAATATAGCAAATTGACTCTCACAAATTATGGACAATGCAAACTATAGTCCGTTATAATCAGACAGCTAAAAACACTTTATCTTGAACTTTGCTTTGGGTCCAAAAACAAGTTAGGATCCTAAAGTAACATGTATTATCATTTTGCAATTGGAATTTTCTGTACATTACTAAATATTTCTTACCTTTTCAATTTTTATTAGTAAACTAATCAGGGGAGTTGTTGCAGGACTCCTAAGGGCCGCTGCATCTGCTCTGGATTGCCTCCCAGATCACTCCGTAGATAAGGGGGTAGTCTAAATGTGGCAGTTTATCTGACCATGTATGCTGTACTAGCTGGTATAAATATTCTCCCATGCTATCACAATCATCGTGGGACTAGCTAGATCTTACCAGCATATTAGCCTGGCCACGTAAGGACACCTAAGTAATTAGACCAGAGAGAAATGCTGTTTGCTTCCAAACAAACAAGCATGGCTCCCCTGATAAAATATAAAACTACAATGAAGTAGAGGAGACTTGTGAAGGCTTGGAGAAATATTTAACTGGCATTGGTGTTGATCTTTGGTACAGTGACATGCCATCTCAGAAACCCCCTTCTCTACATTTCAAAGGCATTCCGGCTCAAAACATTAGCACAGTAAAGGCCCTAGGTGAGATGCAGGGAGGGACTACCTAAGGGCATTGGACCCTCCCTGCTTTCCATAACAATGGGAGGAAGGTCTGAGTTGCTGGGGGTATAAACTAGCCGGTTCCCGCTCTCCCAGGTTTCTTCTTCCCAGTGGGATTTCGCCTTGTGGCGATTATTCCCCTTGGAAGTTTCACACGTGGTGGTTGCCATCTTGGCCTACACGTGGCTGGGGTTCTAGCCTGGAATCCTAAGCATCGGGTTTTTCCTTTTGCTGATTTGTATGCCTGAACCTGTGATAAGTAAAGTCTTTTAAAACCTCATCGGATCCCTGAGTGCTCATCCATTCCCTCGCCGGCCGGAGGTAGAAGGGAACTCGCTTCCCGGCACTGTCGGGGACCAGCGGGAGCGCCCGACACCCACCTATAGATAAATGAATTAAAAATTATGGTATATATATATATATATATATATATATATATATATATATATATATATAACAGACACTATGCAGTTCTAAGAAAAAGCAAAAGATATCATTTGTTGTAACATAGTACCAGAAAATATCATGCCAAGTGAAGTGAGAATAAAAGGATTAGATATAGGACATTCTCACTTGTATGTGAACTTAATGGCAACATAACCAAAGGACTGATCCAGCAAATTGTGCTTATGGGGAGTAAGGTGAACAGAGGGCCATAACAGAGACTGGCGCATATCCAAAAGAGCAATAACAATGAGTGAAAGGCATGAATGCAGGGAGAAAGGGACTCTCATCCATTGTTGGTGGGAATGTCAACTGGTACAGACTTTTGGGAAAACAATATGGACATTCCTCCAAAAACTAGAAATTGAGTTCCCATTTGACCCAGCTATACCACTCCTGGGAATATATCCTGGGAGGCCAAAAGCATACAGCAGAAACACCATCTACACTTCTATGTTCATAGTAGCACTATTCACAATAAACAGAATCTGGAAACAACCAGAGTGCCCAAGAACAGATGACAAGACAAAGAAACTATGGTACATCTACACAATGGAATACTAAGCAGCAGTCAGTAAAAACGAAGTTATGAAATTTGCCTACAAATGGATGGATATGGAGAGGATCATGCTAAGTAAAATTTACCAGAGGGAAAAGAACAGATATAGAATGACAACAGCTTAGCACTGAGCATTGGATATAGGCAAAGGGATATACATGATAATCTCTAAAAGTATGCATTGCAAGCCGCAATATGTAAGAGGAGAGGGAGGGAGAGAGGGGGAGAGAGAGAGAGAGAGAGAGAGAGAGAGAGAGAGAGGCAAAGTGCCCGCCATAGAGACAGGTTAGTTGAGGGGAGGTAATTGGGGACAGTGGTGGTGGAAAATGGGCAATGGTGGCAGAATCAGTGCTGGAATGCTGTATGACTGAAATCTAAGCATGGACATCTTTGTAATTGCATATCTCATGCTGTTGTAATAAAAATTTACAAAAAGGAAGAGGGGCATTCGAACCTTGTAGGACAGAAGTGGGTACTACAGAGATGAGTGTGGTGTTAGAATTATGTAAATAGGAAGTTAACATTAACAATTCTGTAAACCACAGTACCTCAATCAATTTTAAAATGTTTAAAATAAAATATCCAAATCATTAACACAGCTAAAGCATACAACATCAGATAAGTAGATAAATAAGATGTTATAGTTATATACAGATATGTATGATATATGTATATATATACAGAATTAATATTAGTCATTTATATGAAAAGATGCAATCCTGCCTTGTATCATAAACTGACCCAGATAGAGTCATTAAAATATGTCAAGAAAGAAAGAAATACAGAGATTATATCAATCCAATATAATACATAGATAAAGAAAAGAACAAACATGGTTAATGAAACCTATTACATAATAACTTATAAAACTCAGATTTCCAAAAGAAACTGAGCTGATTCAAAAGGATGATGGGGACACAATATCCCTCTCCTAGGGATATTGGCACTTCAGTGGTTAGCATGACATATTTTCTTTTCACCCCCTAAAACACATGCATATAAATCTTATAAAATAATTTATATATATATAAATAATGTATATATATATACACATATATATACAGTGTCATAAAAATTGTGTAAAATGGAGGCCAGGTGTATATGTATAGAGTACATGTTTGCATATGCAGTCCTGGGTTTAATCTTTGGAACCACAAATAAATGAATTAATAATAAATTTTTTAAAACAAATTTGATAGAAGATATGAATAACATTTAAAAAAAGTTATTGGTTCATAGCAGTTCTTAAATACTACTAGGAACATGGTAATACCTTATATGGAGTTTAAGAATGCTCTTGATTAGATTCTGATTCTATACTTTAGCATGTGAAACAGTTTATAAATTCTTCTAATGTTTCCATAAATTATTTTGACCCTTATAATTATTTTAAATTATCCAAAAGTTGTTTATGATTTTGGATATGGAATTGATACCAAGCAAAGTCTTGGAAAACAGGGTATTAAAGAGCCACAACTAAAGCACATACTTTGTGAATATGACTGGTTAAAGCAAGAAAACGAAAACCTAGTTAAGTTTGCTACCCCACTCAACATTAGATAGCCAGAACTAGGATTTCAAATTAAACCTGAAGCTGCAACATTTATGCTTATTTAATTTTTAATGGAAATATTTAATTGGTAAAAATAAATACCTCGGGCTGGAGCGATAGCCCAGGGGTAGGGCGTTTGCCTTACACGCAGCTGGCCTTTGCCAGCCTGGGTTCGATCCCTGGCGTCCCATATGGTCTCCAGAGCACCGGCAGGAGTAATTCCCTGCGTGCATGGCCAGGAGTAGCCCCTGAGCATTGCTGGGTGTGACCCATAAAAGGAAAATAACTAACTAACTAACTAACTAACTAAATAAATAAATAAATAAATACCTCAAGCTTGAGAAATAGTACATCGATTAGGATATTTGCTTTGCATACAACAGACTTGTTTCAATCCATGGCACCCATATGGTCACCAGAGCTTTGCCAGGAGGGCTCTTTAAGCACAGTCATGTGTGATCCCAAATTCAACTAGACAACGTAAGTTTTTTAAGGTCCTTTAGAGTTGGTTATGGGTATTTTTTACAATATTGGTTAGAATTATCTGGATTCATATTATTATTTCTAGGTTTTGGTAATGTATTCCTTAGACTCTGGTATTACCTAAACTGCACCTTCATGTTATTTAATTTTCTTTGCTTACGTGTTTTTATAACACTACATTCTTCCCAAGGGAAGAAGACTGGAAACAATTAACAATGATAGTTTATAAAGGTATGGCAGGCAAAATTTCAGACTGAGAGATCAACTGTTTCTTCCCACCAGAAGGTTTTCATAGTGCCAATTGTGAAGACATGCTCAATTTATTTTCTTTTTTTTTTTTTTTAAGTATTTTATTATACCACCGTGAGATATACAAATAAAAAAAGATATACAATTAAAAAGTTCATGTTTGGGTTTTTTGGTCATACAGTGTTTCAGCACCCGTCCCTCCACCAGTGCCCATCTCCCACCACCAACATCCCCGGTTCCCTCCCCCTTCCCCAGCCCTGCTCCATGGCAGGTTCTTTATTTCTTTCCCTTTCTCTCTCTTTCTCTTTTCCTTCCCTTCCAGACTATGGATTACAGAACATACATTAAAAGGTTGTCATTTGTATCCTTTTTGCCTCTATTTAATGCTCAGTTCTAGGTTGGCATTAGTACCCTCGACTATTGTTAGCCCCCTGTTCCATTTTCTGTCTTACCTAAACTCCTGACTCCCACACGTTTGTGATAATCTCCACCTTTGACAAGACCTCCTGATATATGTTTCACTTGACCTTGGATATTGGTATCATAATATGTACATATATATTTATGCCATGCAAATAAATGCAGTCATTCTGTATCTGTCTCTCTCCTTCTGGCTAATTTCACTCAACATAATCTTCTCCATGTCCATCCATTTATAGGCAAATTTTATAACTTCATTTTTCCTAACAGCTGCATAGTATTCCATTGTGTAGATGTACCAAAGCTTCTTTATCCAGTCATCGATTTTCGGGCACTCTGGTTGCTTCCAGATTCTGGCTATTGTGAATAATGCTGCTATGAACATAAAAGTAGGGATGGTGTTTCCGCTGCGTATTTTTGGTTTCCCAGAGTAGATTCCCAGGAGTGGTATGGCTGGGTCAAATGGGAGTTCAATTTCTAGTCTTTGGAGGAAAGTCCATATTGTTTTCCAGAAAGGCTGTACCAGCCGGCATTCCCACCAACAATGGATGAGTGTCCCCTTTTCCCCACATCCACGCCAGCACTTGTTGTTCTTGCTCTTTTGAATATGTGCCAGTCTCTGTGGTGTAAAGTGGTATCTCATTGTTGTTTTGATTTGCATCTCTCTGATGACAGAAGGCTGTTTTGTTTCCAGAAAGAATTTAAAGGGAAATGTTTCTTCTGCCACAGTTTTATCTAGGACCAACTTTATACTCAAAGGCTATTTATACTTTTGTATACTCCCTAATAACAAAGCCTCCCTTTTGCTAACTTAATCTTCAACAAAAAAAAATTATATCAGTGTTTAATGGGTCCCTAGCCAAATCAACTTGGTCTATGGCCAACAAATGACAAACTTGGATAAAGACAACTGGGCTGCTCTGTTTGTCAGCAAGGTTGTTTTCAAATAGTAGATGTAGTAAATGCTTCAGCTGAAGCATGGAGGTTGATGCCAGCATGCAGTATGAGGAAGAAAGGAAGCCAACTTTCAAAGACTGTTTCAATGGCTGGATTCCATCCCTTCGTTCACAGCTCAATCTCCTTAGCACCATGGTGTCTGATGTTTTCAGAGAACTTTACACTTGCTTCTCACTATGATAGTATTTTCAAATCTAGAAACGCGTCCCTATCATTGTTTCAGTGTGAGCAGGGACTATATCCTTAAGTATACCTACATTCTTTTGTTTATATTCAAGGGAATAGGGAAAAGTCAGAAATAAATTACTCAGGGTCGGCCCAGGTTCGATCACTGGCATCCCATATGGTTCCCGAGCACCTCTAGGAGTAATTTCTGCGCGAAGAGCCAGGAATAACCCCTGAGCATAGCCAGGTGTGACCCAAAAAAGCAAAAAAAAAAAAAAAAAAAAAGGAAAAAAGAAATAAACTACTCCTGAGCCTCACATGAGAGAATTTCTTAAGAATACAGGACTGGAATTTTAGCTGCAACATTGTAGGTCACAGATAATATACAAAACTCATATGCGGGAGTTCCTGAGTTTGACCCCTGGCACCACACAAACACACACATGCACACACACACACACAAACACACATAGAGTCACATAATATGCAAGAGTACCACCAAGGGTATTACTGTGAGCTACCTGTCCCATTTTCCCTATGATCAATTTAAAGTGTGTGGAGAGTTATCCATACCAACAGTAGACTCAGACACCAAGAGGGAATCTGGTATTCAATTCTGACACGGTTCTGACACTGTGTACCTGGTAAACTAGAGACAGATTCTAGAGATTAAAAACTTGGTCTTCAAAGACTGTCCTCTAGAAGTGATTATGTGGATGATGGGTGTAATGTTACAGTATGTGCATGAGAAACCATTATGTGTGGTGTTGCAAATCATGGAATCTCATTTAATTAAAAACAAAGACTTCCATCTACTTCAGACACTGAGCATAAACACAGAAGTCACCTAGACTTCTTAAAGATCTTTACAGACTGGAGGTTCCCTTGCTTTCCCTTTTTTTGTTTGTTTGTTTTTTTGTTTTTGGGTCACACCTGGCAATGCTCAGGGGTTTCTCCTGGCTCTGCACTCAGGAATTACTCCTGGCAGTGCTTGGAGGCCAGGGATCGAACCAGCGCCAGCTTGATTTCCCTTTTCAGACTTCAGTTAACTGTTACATAACCAAATTATTATCTGAACTTCTGACAAGTTCCAAATAAGAGATTCCAAGGAAATCCTTCTTGAGTTACATTAATTGACTAACATATCACACAGAACTCAGGCTCTGCTTGCTCACTAGATTGTGGCAGAGTAAAAGAGTTCCATCATTATATGCCTGAGAAAAGCAGCCAGGACTATATCTACCACCAACAACTTGGATTCATTTCATGATTTATTTTGAATGAATGTTTGGATGTTTAAAAACCATTTGCTGTTAGCAAGACTTTTGCAACCCCACGTTCTATTATATTGATCCCCATAGGTTCTAGACATACAGTTTAAGAAGTTACGCTCTTGATCACAGATCTATTGTAAAGGATATGATAATTCAATACTCAATAGAAAGAAATACAGAGGGGTTCTGTGTTCCCCTGTACTTTCTTGCACTCTTGGGGTGCCATACTCCTCAAATCACCGCCATGTTCACCAAACAGGAAGCTTCCTAGGGTCCTTCACTTTGGAATTTTGGTGAAGGCTTTATCTTACACTCATCTGGCTTTACTCTATTGGTCATTCATAATGAAAGGACAACTAGCCTCTCTCTACACTGGGTTAGGAAGCAGAACTGGTATTTCCAACTCTCTATTTCCCTTAGCTTTCTGGGCAGCTGTTATTTTACTTATTTATTTTATTTATTCATTTATCAGCAAAAATAAAAAAGATAGTTTGAATGAATAAAACTTAGAAAGATGTGAAGGGAGAGAAAACAGAAAATACATATTCAACAGTGAAGTCAGGCTTCTCCAGACTGAAAAAAGACATAGGAACAAGTGAGATAGATATTTATGTTCACTGGAGAACATGGGCATGAAGAACAAGGCTCCATGTTCTTTTTGTTTTGTTTTGTTTTGTTTTCTTCTGATCATTAACATAATAAAAGACATTGATAATATGACTTTGACAAGCTTCCAAGGTTTTGGGAGCTGAGAATAAGAAATTGCAGATCAAGTCCACACAAATATACAGATTTTGATATATAAGTGACCAGATATAGTTGTTGTGTTTTTGAGCACATGCAGCTGTGCTCAGGGATCACTCCTGGTGTTCTCTGGGTACTATATGGGATGCCTTATGGGATCATCTAGGGGCCATATAGTATCAAACCCAGATCAACTTGGTGCAAGGCAAGTGCCTTTGTTCCGACCTCAGATGTGAACTTTTTATAATACCACACTTAAGTCACAATGTCATTCCACCCTTGTGTTAACAAAGAGAGCTAAATGGATGTTATTTACTGCTATTGTTATTTTGAAGCTACTTATAGACCTTCAGGGGCAAGGCTAAATTCTCCTCTGATAATTCTATTGCCAGATGAGACAAACCTCCTTTTTTTTTTTACTTCCTTTTCCTAGTAATACAGCAGGAATGGAAGAGTGGATAATCAGAAAATTTTGTTGGTCAGTTTCCACCTGGCTGATCTAAAAGGTACCAAATCAGAATAGATAATAGGAGGAATGTTTGTCAAAGATAACACCAGATAAAAAGGGAGCCTCCAGGCAACGCACACTCTTTTTCTTTTGGGGCACACCTGGTGATCAGGGGTTAACTCCTGGGATCTTCACTCAGGACTTACTTCTGGCTGTGCTCAAGGGACCATGTGGGATGCCAGAGCTCAAACCTGGCTAGGCTGCATGTGAGGCAGTCTAGGCATTTGATTATAGTCTAGGCCCTATCCACTGTACTATAGCTCCAGCCCATCTTTTGGCCTACTCGAGGCATTTTCTTCTTGAACTCTCCTTGAATGTACCCAGATGGAGTGCAAGAGCAGGTAAGGCTTGCACACCCAGATAGATGCCCTAGGCCATGCACACTTCATAGGCCCAGACAGGGCAGAAAACAGGCAGTCAAGACAACCAGGAAAGCTTAGGTTCAGGCTGGGTTAGACACCCACATAGTGACAAGGTGCTGAGCACATGAAATCTCACCCATGAGCACTGTGTACAGAGACTAGGGAGTCACAATGTCACAACTGCTAGGGTACAGTTCAGAGGCACAGCAACACGTACAGGGCACAGGGATCTAACTTAAGTACATCTGGCTTTGACCAGAGATGAAGGAAAGCAGAAACATTAGGGAACCACTGGGATACAGTTCAAGAGGGGCCCAGTGACAAGATTTTAGAAGTCATATAATGGACAGGACACTGTGAAACAGAACAAGAGTTACCATATACAGGTAAAGGTAGAGGCCTGAACATTTAGAAGGATACCAGACCCATCTGCTTCCGAGTTTTGTAAGCTAATCTTTCATAAAATTCTCAAGAACTCACCTGTGTAGGAAAATCCACTTTTACACTACAAACACTTGTACTAAACAGTTTTTTCCAATGCTGCGACCACTCTATCCTTTGGAGGGAAAAATATCACTTACTTGTAAGGAGTACATAAATCGATATCAGAATACAGAAAACTTATAGTGAAGAACCTCGTGATACTGTTAGGAAAACAATAAATTGTTAAAAAGAAACAAGACTACAATAGGCAACAGAATTCAGGTGAATTAACCCTGTGAACTGGACTTGTTTTAGTAGCAGCTAATACATCATGGCTAATGTTTGGCATAACCCACGTGGAATCTCCTGAGACCATGCTGGAGGGAAGCTGACACGCTGGAGGGTGTAGTGCTGGAATGTTGTATGTATGAGTCACCACCTCTAATAGTACTGTAAATCACAGTGCCTCAAATAAAGTGAAAATGAAACCAAAGTTTTGAGTGACACATTCAGATGTTACAATATCACTGGCATTTGAATATGTCCTAGGTAGAGGGGTTTTTTAAGTCTTTTCTAATGATTCTAATGTTTCATTATGCTCTGGTTTAGAGCAGCATTTTTCAACCTGAAGTCATCTGAGTCTTCTGTGGGCCCCTGGGGTATCCCAGGGACCCCAAGTGAAAATTATATAAATACGCAGTCACTGCCAGAGACTAGGGGACCAACCAATATGAAGAGAGACCTCAGAAAAATACAAGGTTTGAGAAATGGTGGCTTTAAAAGAGAAGCTAAGAAACATCCTTAACTTTTTTTTTTTTTTGCCTTTTTTGGGTCACACCCAGCAATGCTCAGGGGTTTACTCCTGGCTCTTTGCTAAGGGCGGTACTCCTAGCGGTGCTTGGGGACCATATATGGGATGCCAGGGATCGAACCCGGGTAGCCACATGCAAGGCCACCAACTTTGCTATTGCTCGGCCTCTCCCTTAACTCTTTAACTAGCACTTTTCCAAATCAAACAGACACACAGTTCAGTTGGGGGGCTTGTCAAAATGAATATTCTGATTCAGCTGACCTTAGGGGACCCCAATTTCTTCATTTTTCTCAGTTCCCAGAGCATACTGATACTGTGCGTCCTTTCACCACACACTGAGTAGCAAGAATAGGGGCGTTCCCATTGTCATTAACTCTGGAGCAGGAACTTGGAACTAAAAAGTCTTGGGTTTCACCATAGACTAAGCAAACCAGAAGCACTGGGGAGGGAGCCGTGTTTTCACAAGCTCTTCGGGTTGTTCAACAGCATGCTCATATCTGAGAACCTCCTATTCTGCTCCACAATGTAACCATCTGTCTCTACTGAATCTAGCCCTCCTGGGACACGAACACCTCATTCTCTAAACGTGACCTAATCATCCCCAGTGGAGTTTAAAAGGGAAAGTTTTGGTTCTATTTCTCCATCCTGATAATTAAAAGTTTATTATTCTCATATGACCCACAAATGGCACTGAATCTCACAGACAACTCTTTGTTCCAGCACTGAGCTGTGCTGGCTCCCAGCATGAGAGGCTGAGCCTGCTCTCCAGGAGCCTTTCTGCCTCTGGCAGTCTGTGATCCCGCCCTTCTCAGTAGCTATTGAATGGTTTTCCTGCCTTTGTCTCTGCAATCCACTCAGCCCACCCTGTGCAATATGGTTTTGATTGTTATCCTTGCTGGGCAATGTTGGTGCAACTACTGCTAAGTCAGTGATAATTAGCAGTTGTGAACAGTTCAGGTTGTATGGCAATATAGAGGCAAAGCCATATTGGGAAGTCTGGATCTGCCACTGGCCTAGCCTGATAGATAGGGAAGTTCAGGTGCTCAAGAGAATCCCCGAGAAGCAGCCTTTCCAGCTTTAGAATCTTTACTTCATACAGGGCATTCTGACACAGTAGTATTAAAGTCTGAAAAACTATGATGCAATTCTATATTTTAATGCAAATAAGATTTTTTTGGGTTAAATATTTTTCCAAAGAACATATAACATGGCTAGAAAACCTAAATAGATAAAACAGAGCACTGTGGCTAGGGAGAGAGATCAGAGTGGAATGTATGATGATTTGTGTGTCTGATCGCTGGGTTCAGTCCCAGGCACTAAATGGTCAACCAGGAGCATCGGTTACACAGCAGCCAGTGGTAGATTCCAGCACAACTGTGTGTAGCCATAAGGAAAGTAGAAAGGGAAGAAAGGAAGGAAAGAAACAAGGAAAGAAGGGAAGGAAGAAAGGAAGGAGGGAGACGAAGACAGAAAGAAGCATTATTAATTAGTAGGAAAAATGTAAAGAACGCATGAGTCAGGGCAGAGCCTAGCAATACTCCCTAGAGCTTTATATAGCTCCAATGAGGTCCCTATAAGTATGCCCATGACATTCTTCAAAGAAATTGACCAAACACTCCTGAAAATGGTATGGAATAATAAGCCCCATGAATAGATAAAGCAATCCTGGGGAAAAGTAGGTAGGAGGTATCACTTTCCTCAGTTTCAAACTCTACTACAAAGCAGTCATAATGAAAACGGCATGATATTGGTATAGAGACAGACCCGTAGACCTATAGAATACAAATGAATATCCTGACACACAGTTTCCAATATATGATCACTTAATCTTTGATAAAGGAGCAAAAAATATTAAGTGGAGCAAAGAAAGACTTTTCAACAGGTGGTGCTGGGAAAACTGGGCAGCTACATGAAAAAGAAATGAACTTAGGCTGGAGTTATAGCACAGTGGAGAGGATGTTTGCCTTTCATGTGACTGACATGGGTTCGGTCCCTGGCATCCCATATGATCCCACGGAGCACAGTCAAGAGTAATTATGAGTGCAAGGCCAGGAGTAACCCCTGAGCATTGCCACATGTAACCAAAAAAGCAAAAAAAAAAAAAGAACTTAGACATTCTACTAACACCATGCACAATGGTCAAATAAAAATGCATCAACGATCTTAACATCACACAAGAATCTATAAGGTGCATAGAAGAAAATATAGGAAAAACGTTTATGACATCAAATCTAAAGGCATCTTCAAAGATGAAACACTTCTGATAAAGGAAATGGAAGCAAAGATAAACAAATGGGTTTATATAAAACTAAAAAGCCTCTGCACCTCAAAAGAACCAGTGACCCAGAGACAGCCCACAAGATGGGAAAGAATATTCACTCAATACCCATCTGATACTGGGTTAATATCTAGGATATATTGGGCACTGGTAGAACTTTACAAGAAGAAAACAGCCAACCCGTCAAAAAATGGGGATAAGAAATGAGTAGAAACTTCCAAAAAGGAGAAATTCGAATGACCAAAAGGTCATGGGAATGAGGTTCATATTTGTTACTGGTTTTTGGCATATAAAATAAAACATGGGTAGTTTGCCAGACTCTGCCATGTAGGTGGTATACTCTCAGTGAAAGGCTCTCATCTTGAGCATTTACTGATGAAACTTAAAAGGGGAAATATCAGGTTTTCTCTTGGGTGGAGCTGTGAGGAACAGTGGAGTCAGGATGTAAAGAATGACTGACCACATGATGTGTGGGGTTGCTCTGGCTTCTTGCTAGGCTTACTGGGATGATGGGTTTCGGCTAGAAACTGCCTAGGAACTATATACAGTGTATAAATGTCAAAGATCCTGGGAAGGACCTGTTCCTTACATCTAATACTATCTAAGACCATCGGCCAGCTGCGGAGCTGTCTGGAGTGACTGTCTTCTGGGGCAGCTGTCGTGGAGGTGGAGGAATGGGCGAAGAAGCCCAAATCCCTACTCCAAGGCAGGCCATCATGGCCCCTCCCAGCATATGTGAGTGAATCCATGGAGCAATGTTGGAATTGGCCAGGGGGCTGGCTGAACCCCATACCGCCCTTTCGGAGGTCACCTCCATGGGTTGCTTACACGTGGGGCCAGGAGAAATAGTAAGGAATGTAATTTAGGACCAAGACTCGGGGTTTATTTATTAAAAATAAATAAATAATCATTAAAAGTATATAAATTAAATAAATTAAAAATAAATGAATATATTAATTTTACTTAGTAAAATAAATAAATAAATATTTATTTTCATACTTAAAATTAATAATTATTTATTAAAAATTAATTTTATTTATTAAAATTAATGTTTATTAAATATTTATTCAAATGACAAAAACGATAGACAGAGATAGAATACTGAAAGCAGCAAGATCAAAGAAGGAAATCACATACAAAGGCGCATCCCTGAGATTTACAGCAGACTTCTCAGATGAAACACTCCAAGACCGAAAACAATGGTGGGATATTGTGAAAAGGCTCAATGAACTGCAGGCCTCACCAAGAATTCTTTACCCAGCTAGACTTACTTTCAGATGTGAAGGAAAGATACACAACTTCATGGATAAACAACAACTCAGGAAATTCATAGACTCAAAACCAAATTTAAAAAGAAGGATTGAAGGGGTCTATTGTAAAATAAGACAACCCAAAACCACAAGTTTCAACAGAAAGATGGCACAAAATCCAATGACAATAATCTCTCGCCACTTCAAAGGTCTAAATGCACCAATTAAGAGACACAGGGTGGGCCCAGCAGCTCCCTGCTCTCCCCACCAGGTGCTTTCCCTCGGTGGGCAGCCCCTGAGGCACCCCCCTTCCAGCATAAAGGGCTGGGGCTTTGCGAAGGGGACCAAGCCACACCCATTTTCAGACCACCCTCCTGATGCCATCCACCCCCAATGCCCAGCAGCTCCCGCTCTTCCCACCAGGTGCATTCCCACAGCGGGGGCGCCCGAGGCACCCCCTTCCAACATAAAGGGCTGGGGTTTTGAGAAGTGGACCAAGTCACACCCATCTTCGGACCGCCCTCCTGGCGCCATCCGCCCCAATGCCCAGCAGCTCCCCCCTCCCCAAGGCGGGCAGCCCCGAGGCACCCCCTTCCAGCGTAAACTGCTGGGGCTTTGCAAAGGGGACCAAGCCACACCCAGCTTTTTCAGATCTTCCACTGGACTACCTCCACCCTGACCCCCTGACTCCAGAACCACCCAGTAACACTCCAAAATTCAAAACCGCGTGGAGGCTAGCACGTCCATGAAGTAATATCTATCTACCTGAGATACTACTGAGCATTTGTAGTAGTATTCTACATTCTTTGCTATACATCCCTAACTGCAATGTAATTCAGGCACCTACTAACTCTATTTACTAGACACCCCAAACACACATTTTCAACCTACAATAGACATTATGGTAAAACAACACAGAATTCCTTCAAACTCTACGATTGAAGTCACTAATACAGATGAGTCAAGCAATAACGATGAGCTATATAACCTATCTGAAAAGGAATTTCGGAAGGAACTGTTAAAGATTTACAAGGAACTCAAAGAAACAATGGAATTCAAAGTCAATAAAATACAAGAGGACATGAGAGCAGAACTGAGTAAATTTCAGAAGAAAGTACAAGCAGAAATGACAGATATTAAAAATGAGGTAAGTGAACTGAAAAACACAGGGGAAGGCCTCCAAAGCAGCGTAACAGCTACTGAAGAAAGAATTAGTGATCTCGAAGACGAGGTTCAGAGATTCTGTAGACTACACCAGAAGGTGGAGAAAAGACTCACAATCAACAAACAGACTACCAGAGAAAATCCGGATGATGCCAAAAGGAACAATATATGCATCATTGGAGTCCCAGAAGGGCAAGAAGAAAACCCTGATGAAGAAGAAACTGTCAAAGCCATCATCTCTGAGAAGTTCCCTGAACTGAAAAAAAAAGCATGCTCCCAGATACAGGAGGCCCGTAGGATACCAGCTAAAAAAAAAACCCCAATAAGAATACTCCAAGACACATCCTTATTAAAATGACAAAAACGGTAGACAGAGATAGAATACTGAAAGCAGCAAGACCAAAAGGAAATCACATACAAAGGAGCATCCCTGAGATTTACAGCTGACTTCTCAGATGAAACACTCCAAGCCCAAAAACAATGGTGGGATATTGTGAAAAGACTCAATGAACTGCAGGCCTCACCAAGAATTCATTACACAGCTAGACAATATAGACTTCGGGCTGAAAAAAGGTTAAAAGGGACAATGAAGGCCATTTCTTAATAATTAATGGGTATGTATACCAGAAAGAAATCACATTACTAAACATATATGTGCCAAATGAGGGGCCAGCAAAATACTTAAAACGACTATTAATAGACCTCAAAGAAGACATTAACAGTAGCACAATAATAGTCAGAGACTTCAACACTGCATTATCAAATATGGACAAGACTGAAACTCATGAGAAACACTGGACCTGAAAGTAGAAATGGAAGAAAGAGACCTGGTTGATATATACAGGGGCATTTTATCCCACAAAAAGCAGAATACACATTTATTTCCAGTGCACATGGAACATACTCCAAGATAGACCATATACTGAGACACAAAGCATACCTCAACAAAAAAAAAAAACCTTGAAATTGTGTCAACTATTTTTTCAGAACACGATGCACTGAAAATAGTAGTTAACCATACACAGAAACAGGGAGCGGGAACCAAACAACTGGAAACTAAACAGTTCACTGCTGAACAACAAATGGGTCATAGAAGAAATCAAACAGGAAATCCAAAGATTCCTAGAAAAAAATGACAATGAAGATACCAACTATCAGAACTTGTGGGGCACAGCAAAAGCTGTGTTAAGAGGAAAGTTCATAGCTCTGCAAGCATTGATAATAAAAGAAGAAAGGGCCCACATAAATAACCTGACCTCACAGCTGAAAATATTAGAATAAGACCAAAAAAAGAAGCCCAACCCATGCAGAATGAAGGAAATAATAAAATTTAGGGAGGAAATCAACGAGCTGGAAACCAAAAAACAATCCGAAAGATTAATGAAACCAAGAGCTGGTTCTTTGAAAAATTAAACAACATTGATAAGCCACTGGCAAGACTTGTAAGGACTGGGAAAGAGAGAACCCAAATAAACAGAATCAGAAATGAAAATGATGACATCACAACAGCAAAAACAGAAATCAAAAAGATCATCAGAGATTACTTTGAGAACCTGTATGCCAAGAAACATGAGAACCTAGAAGAATTGGATAAATTCCTGAAGTCCTATAACCTCCCACAGGTGAAACAAGAAGACCTCCAATACCTAAATAAGCCTATCACAATAGAGGAATTTGAATCAGTAATTAAAAGTCTGTGCAAACACAAAAGTCCAGGTCCAGATGGGTTCACTAGCAAATTCTACCAAACCTTTAAGGAGGACCTATTGCCTGTCCTGTTCAAGCTCTTCCAGGAAATAGAAGAAACAGAAACACTCCCAAACAGCTTCTACGAGGCACATACCACCCTGATACCCAAAGCAGGGAGAGACAACACAAAGAAGGAAAATTACAGACCAATCTCCTTGATGAACACAGATGCTAAGATCTTCAACAAAATACTAGCAAACAGAATCCAAAGACTCATCAAAAAGATCATACATCATGACCAAGTAGGATTCATCCCGGGAATGCAAGGATGGTTCAACATTCGCAAATCAATCAACATAATACATTATATCAATAAGAGAAAAAATAAAAACCATATGGTCCTATCGATAGATGAAGAAAAAGCATTTGACAAGATCCAGCACCCATTCATGATTAAAACCCTCCAGAAAATGGGAATTGAAGGAAGCTTCCTCAGGATAGTTACAGCCATCTACCAAAAGCCCACAGCGAGCATCATTCTCAATAGGGAAAAATTGAAAGCCTTCCCCTTAAGATCAGGGAAAACGACAAGGTTGCCCTCTCTCACCTCTTTTATTCAATATAGTACTGGAAGAACTCCGCCATAGCAATCAGAGAAGAAAAGGACATTAAGGGCATCCAGATAGACAAGGAAGAAATCAAGCTATCATTATTTGCAGATGGCATGATAATATACTTAGAGAACCCTAAGCTCTCAACTCAAAAACTCTTAGAAACAATAGATATGTATTGTAGAGTGGCAGGGTACAAAATATATACCCAAAAGTCGGAGGCTTTCCTAATCACAAAAAACAAAAGAGAAGAAAAGGATATTAAGAAATCGATTCCATTCACAATTGTGCCACAGAAAATCAAATACCTAGGAATCAGCTTAACCAAGTGTGTAAAGGACCTATACAAAAACAACTACAAGACACTGCTTCAAGAAATAAAAGAGGACACGAGGAAATGAAAACACATTCCCTGCTCATGGATGGGGAGAATTAACATTGTCAAGATGGTAATACTCCGTGAGAGCTTTGTACAGATTCAATGTGGTTCCTATAAGGATATCCATGACATTCTTTAAAGAAATTGACCAAACACTCCTGAAATTTGTATGGAATAATAAACCTCCAAAGATAGCTAATGCAATGCTTGGGAAAAAAGAAGATGGGAGGCATCGCCTTTCCTAACCTCAAACTGTACTACAAAGCAGCAGTAATGAAAACAGTGTGGTACTGGAATAAAAACAGAGCTGTGGATCTATGGAATAAAGTTGAGTTCCTGAAACCCACCCTCAAAGTCATGATCTGTTAATCTTTGATAAAGGTGAAAAGAGTCCAAACTGGAGAAAAGAAGTCTCTTCAACAAGTGGTGCTGGGAAAACTGGACAGCTACATGTAAAAAAAAAATGAATTTGGACCTGTGTCTAACACCCTGAACAAAAATCAGATCAAAATGGATTAAAGATCTCAATATCAGACCTGAATTCATAAAGTACGTTGAAAAAATATATAAAAAAACCCTCCACGACATTGAAGCTAAAGACATCTTCAAAGGTGAAACACCATTAACAAAGCAACTAGAAGAAAATATAAACATATGGGACTACATGTAACTGAAGAGCTTCTGCACCTCGAGAGAAACAGTGACCAAGATAGAAAGACAGTACAAAGAATGGGAAAGAATATTCACCCAATACCCATCTGATAAGGGGTTAATATCCAGGATATATCAGGCACTGGTACAGCTATATCAGAAGAAAACACCCAACCCCATTAAAAATGGGGAGAAGAGATGAACAGAAACTTTGACAATGAAGAAATTCGAATGGTCAAAAGGCATATGAAATATAAATATAAATATAAATATAAATATTTATAAATAAATATTTATTTATTTTAAATAAATATTTATTTTAAATAAATAATCTTTTTTTAAAATTCTTTATTTAAAAAAGAACCACCTGTGAGTTCAGGAACATGGCTCAGCTACAGAACTCCACATTTCTCCTGGATTTGTTCCTTGGCCTTAAAGAACAAGAACAAAACCAAGCAAAAAAAAAGCAAAAAATCTAGCTCCTACAGATTTTTTTTTATTTTGTAACTATTTTTATTTTTTTAAGTATTTAATTATACCACCGAGAGATATACAAATAAAAAGATATACAATTAAAAAGTTCATATTTGGGTTTGGTCATACAGTGTTCCAGCACCCATCCCTCCACCAGTGCCCATCTCCCACCACCAATGTCCCCGGTTCCCTCCCCCTTCCCCAGCCCGCCTCCATGGCAGGTTCTTTATTTCTTTCCCTTTTTTCTCTCTTTCTCTTTTCCTTCCCTTCCAGACTTTGGATTACAGAACATACATTAAAAGGTTGTCATGTGTATCCTTTTGCCTCTATTTAATGCTCAGTTCTAGGTATCCTACAGATTTTAAGGCTTCTTCATAAACCTACAAATTCTGAAACTCTAGGTGCAGGTCCTAGTATTCAGTTTTAAAATCTTTCTAGGAGCTAGAATAATAACACAATGGAAGGGCTCTTGCCTTGTCAGTGACCAAACTGGGTTTAACCCCTGGTACCCGTGATCATTCACTGAGCCCCAATCTAAGTTTCTATTGAGCACAGAATCAAGGGAAACACCTGAGCACTGCTGGGTGTGGCCTAAGACAAAACCAAAAAGCTATCAAAATATTTTGCATTCCAACTCTTTCTTTGAAAATTGCTTCTCTGACCAACCTCACTCTTTCTCTCTTTAACTTGCAGGCAAATACTTTAGTGGGTAAATATTTTATTTACTTTCCTTTTACCATTTAGTTTTAACAAGAAAGAAATGTCCAAATAAATCATTAAGCTGATTATATGTATAAAATTTCAAATAAATAAGGCCCATAATCTAAAAAATTATTCCATGCAAAGGAACTTTAGTTTTACTTTTTGGGGTAGTTTCAGGTTGATATCACATTATTTTGCTCTCAGAGTCAAAATAAGCTAAAACTACATTGCTTCAGTAGGAAGGAAGTGGAGGAAAAGGAAATTGAGAAGCAATGTAGAAATGAAGAGAAAGGTAGAGTTTGGGAAAACCCAAGACACAGACCTAGTTTCTCTGGGATACATTCCCAATTGGATCTGTGGTCTTTTCACTGTTGATGATTTCTACTGAACCTGTTTTCACTGGAGGAAAAGAGAAACACTAGGCTTAATGCTCAATACACTGTTCATAACATCTTTAAAAAGAAATAAATATATGCTTTGTGTGCTGATTTTCCATCTGTTTTCTAGGACGACTGGAACTATAATATAAAGACGTTGTGTAATAAAGAGCTTCGGGATCAGTTCTATAGTGCCTAAAGCACCTGGAGTCTCAATAACAGTCATCAATGCACCTAAGTGCCCTCATAGACTATGAGACACATACACTTCATTAAGTCATCCTGAGTTCTTTATTCACTAAAGTGGCTTCTCCTGGTCTGAAGAGTGATCATGCTCCTCTGCATCTCTAATTTACAGCCAGAGAAAGGCTTTAGCTTTGGAAAGATTATATCCTTTCAATGATCCTTAACTGATAGTTCCACACAAAATGGACAGCATTCTATAAGTCATGGCTGTTTGTCCTTATCATATCACTTCATAATCTTTTCTGTCCTGCCTGGACTTATGAATCCCAGAGGCACCAGAATGAGACTTGTGTTTTGCATTTTGTTGAAGCAAAAAGTCATTCATTTCGTTTATTCAAATTATTTGTACAAGTTATTGCAAGTAGTGGTTTGGTGCCAGGAAATGTTATTCTATAAAAGTACTCATACACTATAATGAACTGGATCACTACTCAAGAAATGACTTTTCTGCAATAAGAGGGCCTAATTTCAATGAAAATATTGAATTTTCCAACTAAGGATTATCAGTTTTTCTGTCATTCATGAGGCATTCATATCCTTCTTAGTTATAAAAAATACTAAATTTCGACTTTGTCATGATCTAATACATCATAGCTCTATAATTAAAAATAGCCCCACGATTATTTTGTTTTATAATCTTTGCAGTGTGTAAAATTTCTATTCACTGTCACTGTATCACTGTCTTCCCGTTCATCTTCGATTTTCTCAAGCGGGCACCAGTAACATCTCCATATGACCTGTCTCATAGAAGTATAGCCCAAGGGCACCTGCTTGCTCCAGGAACATAAAGAACCTCAAACCATTCCATCAGGTCATGGGAATGAGGTCTATAATTGTTACTGGTATCTGGCATATCAAATACGAAACGGGTAGCTTGCCAGGCTCTGCCGTGCGGGTAAAATTTATATAATAAGGCATTTAATATAACATATCTGAGCACAGTATTTACACCTCACCACAAACATATCTCCATATTTTTGCTCCCTGTTAGCTTCTAAGGAGTAGGAACTGGTCTGTTTATTGTTCAGCACACAAAGGTAGTACTCATTTAAAAACACAAACTAATAAACTGTCAGTAGAATCTCTCATTTTTGTTTTTAAGTAATAATATATTATTATTAATATAAAAATATAGTACATTATTATATAAGAATTAAACTTAAATAAACTTAATTATTTAAGTTTAATTCTCAAAATTTACTTAATATCTTTACTCTGACTAGCCTTGTTTTGGAAATGATATAGAGATATGTTTTCTGAGGGAACAGTAGATAGTTTAATGGTTAAGGCACATTTATAGTACACACATTTATATGGTCACAGCAACTCATGGTCCCTGAGCATCACTGGTGAGATCTTGGGGCCCCAAGCACAGTCAAGTGGTCTGGATAACTCCTGGCACTGTGGGCTTTAGCAACTCCACTTGACAGGATTTTGTATTAAGCCACCTGTTAGATAGCCCAGAATCACTGGTACCCCATCCACCCACCCAAACATGCTCTGAGATTACAAAAGTCCTTAAATTCTTGGTTGAAGAAATCAAGAAGTGACTTTTTTAACCCCCTAAAATATTTATTTTAAAATGAAACATTTGTTTCATTTTAAAATATTTGCTCGCCCTGTGCCCAGCCGCTCATGAGGTGTCCGGGAGGCATGGAGGGTTCTAGTCCTGGCTTGCCACCCAGCAGAGCCTCTCACAACAAGCCAGACGACCCCCCTCCCCCGACTCCTTGGAGGCAGCCATTTTCCACATCCGGACTTCTTTCTCGTCACAACTCCACCCAGCAGACCAGACTATCACAGCCTGGATCATCGACACCCACCCTGCAGCAATTTTTTTTTTCAATCTGGCCCAAGTATGCTGAACCAGAGACTCTCAGACATGGGGCAGACCTGCTACTTGCTCTCCCTGTGCCCAGCCGCTCATGAGGAGCCCGGGAGGCATGGCGGTTTCTAGCCCTGGCCTGTCACCCCAGCAGAGCTTCACAACAAGCCAGATGACCTCCCCCCGACTCAATGGAGGCTGCCATTTTCCACATCGGGACTTCTTTCACGTCACAACTCCACCCTGCAGATCAGACTATCACAGCCCGGCCCCTTGTGGCGGCCGTGTGGGAGGCCCGTGCGGTTCATCAATAATTACTTTATTTAGAGATGACTACAAGAGTATGCCACCCTCATGGCATGCCTGGCAAGCTGCTCGTGTCATATTTGATATGCCAAATACCAGTAACATTTATATTAGGTCATTCCCATGGCCTAATATAATGGTTTGAGGCTCTTTTGTTCCTGGAGCAAGCGGATGCCTTTGGGTTCTACTAGCATGAGACAGTACATATGGAGATATTACTGGTGCCCGCTCTATCAAATAGATGATAGTGATAGTGATAGATAGTTTATGGTTTTAGTCAAATGTAAAAATCACTAAAACAGTGCTAGCTAGGTTATGGTAGTGATATACAAAGTTGTTGTGGCCTACAACGCTCCACCAATGTCCTTATGGAACTTCTCATCCACTTCTACATTCTGCTCATCTCCTCCCCATACTACTTGATAATCTGAGTTTTATAATACAAAGCCAATGACTAGAATATTACAATGATAGAAGGATGTTATTTACATAATCAGCTGGCAATAGATGAACTTTTGCCTTGTTTACACTTTCTGGATCTTTTCTCATGCTTATTTAATGAAGCAAGTAGTAAGTATCAACTGTCAGTAGAGAATAGAATGTCTCATTTGATCAGCTCTCAAGGAACTGAGTGGATTTGAAAGCTGAGCTTTCTCTACTAGAACCTACAGATGCAATCTAGTTCCTGGCTTAAATGTTGATTATAGTCTATGAGAAGACCTGACACACAGGCTATTGCTAATCCGGCCTCAAGTTGCTGAGACTCAAAATCATGAAAAAATAGAAACTATTCTAAGTTGTAAATGTAAGAGTACATTAATAAAATTTAAAGGTTGATTTATGTGATCTCTAGTATGATTTGACTTTTTCAAGTACTGAAAATGTAACATTACAGAAAATGTTTACAATTCTAAGGGGGAATTTAAGAAATATTTTGTAGAGACCAGAGAATTAGTCAGCAGTTAGGGCACTTAGCAGTAAGTGCACATAGCAGTCTTGCACATGGCCAACGTGGATTTGAACCCTAGCACTTCTAATGGTTACCCCTGAGCATTACCCCTAGTTACTCCTCAAGGAGTGAGCCTTGAGCACAGAGCCAAGTAAGCCTTGAGGACAGCCAGGTGCGAACCAAAAAGAAAAAGTATGCTTTAGGACGCTTCAATGAAGAAGACATAAAGATGGTCAGCAGTTATGTGAAAAACTGCTGATCAACAGTTATGAGTAGGTGAACACAAATTAAAACAGTAATGAGATATCATCTTATAAAAGTGGTAATGACATTTATCAAAATATTGGAAGCAATCAGTGTTAGTGATGAGAAAAAAAATTTCATTGTTGGTAGGAATGTAATTTAGTTCAAACTTTATGGAAAAGAGTCTGGTGGCTTCTAAAAAAAGTTTCAAATGAGAGTTTTTGTATGACTCAGCACTTCCACTTCTTCACATCTACTATCAAAACACAAAAATAGTAACTAAAAAGTGTATACACATATCTATGTTCATCGCAGTGTTCTGTATAACAGCCAGGATAGGACAAATGAATGTTCAGTGAAAGATTAATGAAGAATTTGTGGGGTAGATACGCTAAGGTATACTATGCAGAATTAAAAGATGTACTAACAGTTCATAGCAATTCAGATAAACTATTTTATCATGTTAAATAAAGTTGACTACAAGAGTATGCTACCCGTATGGCAGAGCCTGGCAAGCTACCCGTGTCGTATTTGATATGCCAAATACCAGTAACAATTTTAGACCTCATTCCCATGACCTGATGGAATGGTTTGAGGCTCTTTATGTTCCTGGAGCAAGCAGGTGCCCTTGGGCTCTACTGGCATGAGACAGGACATATGGAAATGTTATTGGTGCCCGCTCGAGCAAATCGATGATGTACGGGAAGACAGTGATACAGTGATACAGTGAACTAAAGTTGGTTAGAGAAGATAAGACAAACACTGGTGATTTTGCTCTTGTAATATACAGAGAAATAAAGCAAAAAAAATACTATCAAATGATTTCAAGTCCTTGTACTCAAATTTTAAATGTTAGATTACCAGATGCAGGGAGTAAAGACACAGATTAGAAAAAACATAAGGACATTGTGAAGGGTATTGAGCACTTTGGTGGTAGTAACATATGGTGATTAAATCAAAGCCTTAATAATGCTAATGTAAACATGTACCTATAATAAGATATAGTTTATACAATATGTAAAATTCAAGAAAGCAATTATATTGAGGTCAAGCGGGTATTTGCTTTACATGTAGCCAACCCAGGCTCCTTCTCTGGCATCCTATATGGTCCCCTGAGCCCACTGGAAATGATCTCTGCGTTTAGAGACTGGACTACGTCCTAAGCACCACCTAGTGTCACTAAAAATCCTTTATAATACAAATAAATGAGTGAAGCAAATAGTTGGTAGTAGCAGAAAGAACTATAATAGCTTTGTCAAGCAGTTACTCACTAGGTACCAACTGATACTCTACAAATACTTTTTTTTTCTGCTAATGCCTGGTCTGCCGCTCCTGCCACTCCAGATTATTTCCTGTCTTATGAAACCCCTGTGGGTTTCTAAGTGTCTTAGTGCTCTAATTAGTCTCACTAGTCCTTTGTTTTCCAGGCACTCTAAATGTGAATATGGGTCATATGATGGATAGCAAACACATCATCTGTAATTTGGTCCCAATGAGGTTGAGTGGAACATGGATATCCATCCAAAGGGGAAAAGAAGAATTAGGTCAACACTTCAGATATTCATGATTAAGTCTCTGTTAGTTTTGCTACTCACTTTTGCTTGTCCCTGCCTCGGGGTTTCTATGTTAGCAACAGCTAAGAAATTACTCCTTCTCTGGAAAGTTCATTTGCGGACTTATTTTCTGTAATAGAACAGTTTGGTAAAGAGACATTGAATCTGGGTAGGTCAGAGATCAAATAAACATACTTTAGAATATGTTGGGTAATTTAAGACATCTATAGCATAGTGGGTAATTTGCTAAATAAAGCAGCAACTTTTCAAGATGCTAGACAACTAGTTAATAGAGGAATCAGATGTATGGTGCTTTAATTTATAAAAATTTTCACGAAAATTCTTTGGTTTTTTTTTTTTTTTTTGCTTTTAGGTCACACCTGGCAGCAATGCTCAGGGGTTACTCCTGGCTCTTCTCTCTGGAATTACTCCTGGCAGTGCTCAAGGGACCATATTTTAAGCCGGGAATCAAACACAGGTCCGCTGCATGCAAGGCAAGTGCCCTACCCACTGGACTATCATTCCAGTACCTTAACCAAAATTCTTTGACAAGTTATCCCACTGATTTGTTCAGGGAGGGGAGTTTCCAAGGACTGAAATGTAAGTCAGTAAGTTTTGCCTTGCAAAGGGCACTCAAGCCTTACAGAAGATGCCTTGCCCTCAACACAGCAATATCAAAGAGACCAAAGTCTGCAAATTTCAGACCTTTACTCTGTTACTGACTTTGTACATGGCCTAGGGCTAAATGTTGAACCTCTGATGATTTCTTCTACTTATTTGTAAAATGGAGATGAAAATTCTGATCCTCCAAATGATTTGACAGGATTTAAATAATAGCTTACAAACCTCTGAATGGGTGAAGCAGTAAGTGTAACCTTTTAGGGTCTATCAGATGTTATATCATTTCCTGTTTAGGTAAAAATTAACATCAAAACTTCAGTTTTGACCTGATCTGTTGATGAGTAGTTCAAAAATATCAGTTTGGGACATCTGAAACAGGAAATATGAATGGCATGCAGACAGTTCAAATCTAGGTAGTCCAGAATAAAGTCATGCCTTTGATGCTTTCTACACACAGTATCATGTTCACAGATTAGGTCCTCCCATGAAGATGTTAGATGCAACTCGACTGACATTTAAAATATCATTTTTTTACAATTGAACTACTCGGAAAATAAAGAATCTTCATTTTGAAATATCCATTAACAACAAAAGAGGAATGTTGTCTTTTTTTCAAATACTTGTTTTATTGACAGAGTTGAATAATTCCTGCCCAGCAGGTCAAGTAAATGCTTCAGATAGCAGAAAGCAACCTGCAGGAAAAAATCATAAAGGAGCTAGAAAGGCTTAGAAAGCAAGGTGAACTTCTGACATTTTACTTAAACGTTGTATAGCATAATTTCTGAGCATCTAAGCTCTGGAACCAGACTCAGTTTGAGTTCAAATCTTAGATCTGTCCCTTGTAAAACAGGAAACTTTTATATTTTTATTTTGCTAGTACTGCAGAGAGTTTCCTGAGGCCAGCAAACAAGCCTTCTGTCATGTATGACACAGCTAGCACATAGTTTAAGTTTGATAATGTTTTTACAGGATAGGTTACATGGACTACTTTAGTACTGGTAGCTACATATCATTTTATTTTTATTTAATAGTTTTGGTTTTGGGGCCCACCTGGCATTTCTTAAAGGCTAACTCCTATTCTGTTCTCAAGAATCACTCCTGGCAGGGTCAAAAGATGACCTGGAATGCTGAAGATGGAACCTGGCTCATTCACATGCAAGGCAAGCACCCTACCTGTTGCCCATCACTCCACTTCCCTACATAATATTTTAGAAAGAAAATATGTCTACTAACTTTACCTAAGGAAAGATGGCTAAAGGTTTTTCCCAAATCCCATAAGCAATTTTCTAATGATTATCTTTGCCAGAATGTAGAAACTTTTTTTTTTTTTTTGCTTTTTTGGGTCACACCCGGCAATGCTCAGGGGTTTCTCCTGGCTCTGCACTCAGGAATTACTCCTGGCAGTGCTCAGGGGACCATATGGGATGACGGGATCAAACCAGGGCCGGCATGGGCGGGCGCGTGCAAGGCAAATGCTCTACCCGCTGGACTATCACTCCTTCCCAAGAATATAGAAACTTTAATTCAGATGTGAATTGCTTCTGAAGAAATGAAGCCCTGTTAGAGGATACTAGGGTAAAGCCTTTGAAGACAATTTGTTTGGACAATACAAATGACTTCTTACACAAGAGCAGAATCACAGAACTCTTGGCCTCAGAAAGCTTAAGTATATGGCAAGGCTTCCAAATGTTGTGTATCCTTTTGCATGAGGTAGAATAGATTCAATGTACCAAAGGGGGCTGACATAATAGAATGGACAGTGGACTTTCAATGTTCAAGGAAGCTCCAACTTATAGCTTAAGCCTTGAGAATAAACTAGGTTGGAGAGGAAAGTATCACATGGAAAACAAAACCTATATCAAAAGATTGATATAAAAATTGAATCTTGAAATTTGAGCCATTAATGTTGAATCCAAACCCTTCAATTCTATATTTGTCCTATATTAAAAACTGGACAATGCTTCTCACTTCCATTTAATATACTTTTAAGCAACTTTTAAATTTTTCACTCAACTATGATTAGAGAAAATGACCATTCCAGAGATTGTTACCGTAGCTCTTCTTTGTGTCTATCATGGCTTTAAGAAATATTTTTTTTTAATTTTTTTATTATACCACCGTGAAACATACAATTACAAAGGTGTTCATAATTGGTTCTTGGTAATACAGTATTCCAGCCCCCCATCCCTCCATCAGTGCCCCATTTCCACCACCAATGTACCCCCCCCTCCCGCCCCAGGCCGCCTTAATAGCAGGTACCCCAGTTTCCTCTCTTTCTCTATCTCTCTCTCTGTCTTTTTGAGAAATATTTGTTTGAGACTAGATGTGAAGTTTTTAAAGGGGAATATGAAAAACTTCTAGAGATCTGTTTATCCAAAGAACAGTAGAGGTAAATGATCTTAAGAATCTCAATTTGTAGCTAAGAAACCTGAATTTGAGTTCTTGCATGTCATTATTTAGTTAGAAAACTTTAGTTCATTTCCTTCTGGGGTTTAAGTTTTCTCCTACAAAAAACTAAATATATTTTATACTTGACTGACCTCTAAATTCGATTTTTCCTAATGTTTTCTCCAAGCCATACCTATAAAATTGCATTCATTGATGGGAATTTTGTTCTGTGATAAAATTGATTTTTCAGAGATGTCTAAACTTTCTCTTCATGCTCATTCCTAAGCTATCACAAATTTGAGAATGACATCTCCCTTATCTTACCAAATGAGAAGCATCAAAACAGTGAGTACTCAATTTTTTAAAGAAAATAGAAAAATTTTTTTTTTTTTTTGCTTTTTGTGTCACACCCAGTGATACTCCTGGCAGGGTTCAGGGGACCATATGGGATGCTAGGGATCGAACCCAGGTCAGCCATGTACAAGGCAAACGCTCTACCCACTGTGCTATTGATCCAGCCCCTAGGAGATAATTTTTAAGCTTTAATAATTGATACTGTATATTTTTTATAAATATGTACAATAGCAACAAAGAACTTATTAAAAAGACAGTAAGTCAGAAGATATTCCTTGCTCAAGTATTAAAAGAAATAGTGTTAACATAACCATCTTCAACAAATGTGATATCCAGGCCCTTGTCAATGAAATTAATGCAATTCATACAAAAAATTCTAATGGCATTTTTTCAAGGAAAAGGAGTAACCAAGATTAACCCTAGCATCCTGTGAAGTCCTCAAAAACTGCATCCTTCATGACGAAAACTAGTAAATAAAAAATAAATAAACCCTCATATTCTAACAGCAGAATTGAACTCACTGGAATGAGGGCAATAAAACAAAGGACAAAAGGAGTACTCTAGGCTATAGGAAATATTTAGTAATGTTTTTGTGATTGGGCTCATGTGGCAACAAACAAATGAAAACATGTGAACCTTTAGGCCACAAACATACAAGATGTATAAACAAAATCTTAAACAATAATTATAAACTTCTTTTTAATTCAGTGCTACTTTTTAATTCAGTGCTATGTTTTCTAATATAGTTCTTCATACATCCTGGTTAGGATCCTGAATGGCAGATACACAGAACATGGAAAACACTGAATTTTAAAAAACTGGGTCCTCCATTCAAAAGATGGGCTGAAGAAATACTATAGCCAGTGAGGCATGTGCTTTGTACATAATCAACCACATTTGGGATCACCCATCCCAAGTACCACAATTGTCCCTGAGCTCTACCAGCAATGATCCCTACATACAGAGCCAAGAGTAAGCCCTGAATTAAAAGAAAAGGTTCTTACTCAGTACACAATAGGTAGTCACTACACTTAACTATATGTTTAAAATTCCCATTAATGCATATAATCACAGTTTACACTGCAAAATTTTCTGGCAACCTTGATATAATTGGTAGAAGAGGTGGGAAATTAAACCTTTATATGACATCTTTTATACACTTATTTTTAAATCCGAGGCAGTAAATTTGGGTGACAATGTGCAATTCTGTATTGGAGGTTTGATGGGTGGAGGGAATAATTCTGATACCTAAAGTCACAAAGTTAGATTTTCATTTTTTTCTATTTCTTTTTTATTTTTAGGTAATCTACAAAGATTTTATATTTCTTATGGAAGTATGGAGGATAAATTTAGGATTAAAGGAGGGAAAGTTTTGTTAAGTGAGGTGGAATAGTTTTATTTTTTTAAAATTCACTTTGAAAAGTGTAAGCAGAGAAAAAGAGGGAGAGAGATGCATGGAGGTGAACACACAGACTTCTCCAGTGTAGGAAAAAAAATAAAAATAAGTTTTTATTTCTTTTAAAGGTTCTGATGAATTCCAGTGAAGCTGCCTGTCACATACAAAGGTGGATATGAACTAGAGCTAAAAAGAAGTTTTGCCATGTTTTCACATTTTTATTTCTTTTACAGATAATTGATTATACAATGGCTGCAATGGTTAAGATGTTAATATGACTCTGATGGGATTTTCTTATGATGCCTCTGGTAACTTTAAATATTATTTTGGCACTCATTGTTCTGATGTATTTATATTTTAATTTCATACTACATTTCAAAATCTTAGCCAGTGTTGACTCTAATTAGTCCATCCAAAGTTCACAAGTTCTGTAATATGTGTGCAAAGGATTATTTTGATAGTTTCAGAATTCTAGGTGTGTTCGAAGTGGTATGCTAATCAAATCACAAGCAAATTTTAGCCACATTTTTATCAAATCCTTCTGACACAGAGCAGAAGGCCTAGGCTCCAGGATGACTCTTAAACAAAAGACAGTTGAGACCAGTGGAGATCTGTTGTCATTGAAGACACCTACAGTAACTATGAGTTCCAAATGAGGTAGTTGGAATAATGTTGAACGAATACAGTCTAAATGTATAAATAATATTCAGACATAGACATGGACAGTGGGTAATTGACAGTGTGGACTCTTGTGTCAAGTTTCTCATTGTTATAAGATACATATGACTAACTTCTTGTGTCATGAGTCTTTCAGTCTAAATGACTCAACACAAATTATGACTAAAAAGGTTCAAATTCTATAGACTATGAATTCAGACTATCTGAGTATGTTTTTGAAAATTGTAAAGCAGGTCCTCTAAGGGTCTATGAGCTTAAAAAATCAAGGGGTTTTATGAAAAATAAAGTATCTTAAGAAAGGAAAGTCATAAACACATTTCATTTGACTCACTGATTGAATTGAAGCAAGGGACCAATTTTGAAACAGAATGATACATTCTACTCAAGCTGGTCCTCAAGGTACTTCCTGTGACTCATTCTTTAATGGTATGAGAAAAGACTGCTTCAAAAAAAAGTGGGGGAGGAATATAGTATGCAAGGTCCAACACAAAAATCTCTACAGGAAGGTGGGAGTAAAAGTGACAGGATTTTGTAAACTTGTTAAGCCAATTAAAAGAGGAAGTTCTTTTTCCCACTTTAGTAGAAGATAATAGAATGAATATAAATTTTAAAGCACACTGTTTCTCAGAAAGGAAAAGAAGCAAAAGAGCTTTTGTGTATAGGGAGAAACATCCGTGAAGGGGCTTGATTGAATGAGTGAAGATAACAAGAGAGAAATGGGTGTTTGGAACATATTCCAAAGGCTGGGATGGTCATATCCTTTCTGACATATGAAAGTTTGAGTTGCTAAAACTAGTTTTTTTCCCACTGCCTGTAGCAAAGACTCATTTAGACAAGCACAAAGAAGAGGAGGGAAGTATTACTAATTTCTAGGACAACTGTAAAACTTAAAGAGAGGAAGAGCCACTAAAATTTTCTTTGGCAAGGAAATAAGAGTATGAAGACAGATTCCTGTTTCATACTTCTGACATATTTGCTGTCATTCTCTGTGAACTCTGTTTATCTCTATTTCACCAGGAATATTATGGAAAATAAGCATTATCTATTTTCACACACTCTAGCTCCAAATCTACTAATACACTTCCTGATACCACCATAGAAATTCGATTTAGAGAAATATAATTGTGTACTCCAACAGACTTCTATATGGATATTTACTATGCTGATTTCTTCCAGAAATATGGGCGAGAGGGGGATTAGAGGTTTTGCAATTCTGTGGGAGGTGTCTGAAATTGAACATTAATAAATTAATGTGACACCCATGGATTTTAGAATGAAGATGTCGACAAATTTTGCCACTGAGTTGAAACCCAGTACGATAGATTGCTCATTAAAATTTTTTCTTTCTTTATTACTGTGAGTTAAAGGAGAAATATGATACCAGTCCTGGGGTAGTCCAATTATTATTAAGTATTTGAAAGGCTAAAAAGAGAACGAATATCGAACTCAGCATTAAAGAAATAGACCACCACACACTTGTGTTCAAGTCATACATAATCAAAGGGCTTTTCAACATATTTGACTAAGCCTCCATAATTTAAGGTAAGACCTCCCTTGTCCTTTTTTATCAAACATTATAGATGTAACAGAAAAAAGATTCTCTAATATGATCATTTCTGTAGTGGCAAGAAAAGCTTCAGAGAAAATGTATTTAACAACTATTTCGGTGGATGGGGATGTATTCAGGAACCTTTTCAGGGTTCAAAGGGATGGAGTACTGTCTGCATGCTCCATCCCAGGGTTTTTCTTCCACTAAGCTAGAAGAGAACCTGTACAGGCTCCTAGAAGAATAAAAAATAGTGGCATACAGGTAAAAAAATAGTGGCATACAGCTACTGTTTCATACTTCTGACATATTTGCTGTCATTCTCTGTGAAATCTGTTTATCTCTATTTCACCAGGAATATTATGGAAAATAAGCATTATCTACTTTCACACACTCTACCTCATACAGAAGTATGAGGTAGCCCAAGAAACACATATGGTTCCCTTAGTAATATCAGGAATCACTTCAGGAATAACCCCTGAGCATCACTGGATATGGCTCAAAGTCCTGCCTAATGTTTAAAAAATGTTTAGCTTCACAAAACATAACTAATTTTTTCCATATTTACTTTATGTGTGTGCTAGACTACACTTTAATGTAACCATACATATCTGTCAAATGGAGAAGAAAATGTTTATGCATATATAACTTTTCCAATTAACATCTACAAGCATAAACACCAATGATCTCAGTTTGTAAATTTATCAGAGCAGAGTAATTGACTGTTGTCTCTTAATAATTGATTTGCCAACATTAAATTATATATAAATTAATGTCCTTTGATATCTCTGCTCTCACTCTCCGTGTCAGAGGTATTTTGTTGTAAACTTTCCATACTGCTCCTTTCCAGTCAAAGCTAATCTTTTGCTCTGATTTATTTGTACACTATAATCTGCATTTCTCCCCGTTCTCTATGCATTAACATATGCCTCATTAACGTATACCTCATTAACATATGCCTCATTAACATAGGGCCCAGAGACCTGGGCCCTATGAAAGCAGTATGAGAATGATATTCGGGTCTCCCAAAGAGGAATTGAAAGATCTATGCTTGTAATATCATGCTTCACTCAAGTGAGAGAAGGAATCCGGAGTTCTGACCTCTGTCTCTGTTCCAGAGTCAGGGATGCTGTCTCGTTTGCCAAGGCATCGAAAATCAGATGGGCTGGACATGTAATGCGATTTGAAGAAAACCGCTGGACTAGAGCCATTACAGACTGGATCCCACTGGATGTCAAAAGATCATGTGGCCGCCCACCTACAAGATGGTCAGACTTCTTCATTATGACCCTGAATGAACTGTTTGAGGCTTTTTGTATTCCTGAAGCAACCAGATGCCATTGGGCTACACTGGCACATGATAGGGTCAAATGGAGATGTTACTGGCTCCTGCTAGAGCAAATCAATGAATAACGGGATGTCAAGTGATGAAGTGCTTAATCACAGAAGAACTCCTACAGAAGAAGAATTTATGCTTGAACACAGTAACACATCACAGTGTTGAACTCTATCACAGATTTTTTTAAAACACTGCTATACCATTATATAAGATACAGAGAGTAAATTGCATATTAACTCCTTATGAATATTTAAAAAATAGTGTACCAAGGACAACCACCCGTTATAGTTTACACATCCCTGAAAAGTTTTTTCAGTACCAGCTATCAGTTGGTCATGAAAGTGAGTGAGTTCAGAACACTGTCCTTTCTCAGATTCAGCCAAGGACTAGCTAAAACATTAGACCATCTTCTGCTTAAGAAGATGATGTACTCTTCCTTTCCCCTTACAATTTTATTGTATTTTTTGGTCATGTTTGGTTATTCATGGCTAGAATACTTTTGATCGCTTTGCAAATCAAGAAAGCCAACAATCTGAAATTAAGACAAAATCTTTTTTTAAATTGAGGCATAATAATTCATATCATTAATTAAATTTATTTATATAATTAATTAATTTTATCATAAATTAATTAAGCTTATGTCATTAGTAAAATAATTTATATCATTAGTAAGTAAAGTTGCTGATTTACAGCAGTAAAGTAAATACAAGTAGATCTACAGTAGATCTACTTCTCCAATCTGTCCACCAGTGTTTCAAACCCCATCAGTCATTTCCCCATGGTCCTTTCTCCTTCCTTCCCTAGTTTCTTTAGTCCCCAGTTGTTGATCATGTATAATAGTATCCTTAAGTAGATTTGTTTGTCTAATTCAAGTTGCTGCTTGGTAGACTCTAAGGTCCTTCACTGTTCTTTCTATGTCTCTCAGAGCATTCATCAAAACATGAATCTGAGTATTATCACATGCAAGTCTTTTAAACAACCATGGTTAGAAGTAGAATGTTCTGTCTAGCTTATTTAAAAATCACTCACAAAATAGGTGCTACAGATAATCATAAAATATGACATTTTTATGTGGATATATATTTATAATCCAAACTAGCACTGAAGTTAAGCATCTAAGAAGTTTATCATTAAAGTGATCAGTGGTTGAGATAAAGTCCAAGCTTGTAGCTACATACCCCAAGATATAAAGAGAAACTGGTGACAAATTATGATGTCTGCTGACTGCATTATTCCAGGGTAATAGGTATGATTCCTTATCATGTGGTACATAGGATTCAAATAAGACTCATAGTCTACAACCATAAATCAAGAAGTTGAGCCGCATATTCTTTTTCTAATTAATATTTTATTATACCATCATGAGATATACAATTACAAAGTTGTTCATGTTTGGGGGGTTTTGGTCACACTGTGTTACAGCACCCATCCCTCCACCAGTGCCCACTTCCCACCACGAATGTCCCCCGATTGCCTCCCCCTACCATAGCCTGCCTCTATGGCAGGTTCTTTCTCTCTTTTCTCTCTTTCTCCCTCTCTCTTTCTCTCTTACTTCTCATATATTATGGGTTGAAAAACATACACCTAGAGGTTATCATGTGTATCTTTTTCCCCTATATTTAATGCTCAGTTCTAGGTTAGTATTAGCCCTTTCAACAATTATTAGCCCACTGTTCCCTTCTCTGTCTTACTTAACCTCTGATTCCCACACGATTGTGGTAATTTCCACCTTTGACAAGACCTCCTGATCCACATTTCGCCTGACATTGGATTTTGATATTATTACTGGTGCCCTTTGGAGCAAATCGATGAATAACGGGATGTCAAGTAACCAATATGTATATATATGTATACGTGTACACATGTACTCATGTATACATGCATATATGTATGCATGTATATATGTATATACACATATGTGAATATATGCATATGCAAATATATACGTGCATGATATATGAATCATATATGCATATATACATATATGTATATATGTATATATGGGTGTATATGTCTATGTGTGTATGTGTATATATGTGTATATGTACATATGTGTTTATGTATCTGTATATGTGCATATGCATATATGCATATATGTGTATATATGCATATATGTACATATGTATATATGTATATATGTATATGTGTATATATGTATATATATTTATGTCATGCAAATAAATGCAGCCATTCTATATCTGTCTCTCTCCTTCTGGCTAATTCACTTAACATGATCCTCTCCATGTCCATCCATTTATAGGCAAATTTCATGACTTCATTTTTCCTACAGCTGCATAGTATTCCATTGTGTAGATGTACCAAAGTTTCTTTATCCAGTCATCAGTTCTCGGGCACACTGTTGTTTCCAGATTCTGGCAATTGTGCTGGAGCCAGCATATTCTTGAATATAACCTGAAGCCTTAGTATAAGCCATGAGATATGATCTCTGCATGCAGGAAAATAAGATGACAAGGGATCTTCAGAGTGCAGAGACAGAAGCTGAACACTCATAAACAGAGGGAAAAATGATGCTGGAAATGACTGGGTCTGGAGTGTTAGATGGAAGTTAATTGGCCACTTGTTTCACTCCAAACTCTCTTTCTGAGCTGGTAAGATTATCTTTGGTGTATGTCAAATTTAATCTGACCTCTGTTCTTTGTTGCTGCTGGTATTAGCCCTTATCACTTCAATTCTTTTTTTTTAAGTATTTTATTATACCACCGTGAGATATACAAATAAAAAGATATACAATTAAAAAGTTCATGTTTGGGTTTTGGTCATACAGTGTTTCAGCACCCATCCCTCCACCAGTGCCCATCTCCCACCACCAACATCCCCGGTTCCCTCCCCCTTCCCCAGGCCACCTCCATGGCACGTTATTTATTTCTTTCCCTTTCTCTCTCTTTCTCTTTTCCTTCCCTTCCAGACTATGGATTACAAAACATACATTAAAAGATTGTCATGTGTATCCTTTTGCCTCTATTTAATGCTCAGTTCTAGGTTGGCATTAGTACCCTCGACTATTATTAGCACCCTGTTCCATTTTCTGTCTTTCCTAAACTCTGACTCCCACACGTTTGTGATAATTTCCACCTTTGACAAGACCTCCTGATATATGCTTCACTTGACCTTGGATATTGGTATCATAATGTGTACATATATATTTATGCCATGCAAATAAATGCAGTCATTCTGTATCTGTCTCTCTCCTTCTGGCTAATTTCGCTCAACATAATCTTCTCCATGTCCATCCATTTATAGGCAAATTTTATAACTTCATTTTTCATAACAGCTGCATAGTATTCCATTGTGTAGATGTACCAAAGCTTCTTTATCCAGTCATCGATTTTAGGGCACTCTGGTTGCTTCCAGATTCTGGCTATTGTGAATAATGCTGCTATGAACATAAAAGTAGGGATGGTGTTTCCGCTGCATATTTTTGGTTTCCCAGAGTAGATTCCAAGGAGTGGTATGGCTGGGTCAAATGGGAGTTCAATTTCTAGTCTTTGGAGGAAAGTCCATATTGTTTTCCAGAAAGGCTGTACCAGCCAGCATTCCCACCAACAATGGATGAATGACCCCTTTTCCCCACATCCACGCCAGCACTTGTTGTTCTTGCTCTTTTGAATATCTGCCAGTCTCTGTGGTGTAAAGTGGTATCTCATTGTTGTTTTGATTTGCATCTCTCTGATGATTAGTGATGATGAGCATTTTTTCATATGTTTTTTGGCCATTTGAATTTCTTCCTTGCTGAAGTTTCTGTTCATTTCTTCTCCCCATTTTTGGATGGGGTTGTTTGTTTTCTTCTTGTAAAGTTCTACCAGTGCCTGATATATCCTGGATATTAACCCCTTATCAGATGGGTGTTGGGTGAATATTCTTTCCCATTCTGTGGACTGCTTTTGTATCTTAGTCACTGTTTCTTTTGAGGTGCAGAAGCTTTTTAGTTTCATGTAGTCCCATATGTTTATCTTTTCTTCTAGTTGCTTTGTTAGTGATGTTTCACCTTTGAAGATGCCTTTAGCTTCAATGTCGTGGAGGGTTTTTCCTATATTTTCTTCAATGTACTTTTTATGGATTCAAGTCTGATATTGAGATTTTTAATCCATTTTGATCTGATTTTTGTGCATGGTGTTAGACACAGGTCCATATTCATTTTTTTACATGTCGCTGCCCAGTTTTCCCAACACCACTTGTTGAAGAGGCTTTCCTTACTCCATTTTAGACTCATTGCACCTTTATCAAAGATTAAATGATCATGTGTTTGAGGTTGGGTGTCAGGATACTCAATTCTATTCCATAGGTCCACAGGTCTGTTTTAAAAACCATATGATCCTTTCAATAGACGCAGAGAAAGCATTTGACAAGATCCAGCACCCGCTCATGATTAAAACGCTCCAGAAAATGGGAATTGAAGGGACTTTCCTCAAGATAGTTACAGCCATCTAACAAAAGCCCACAGCAATCATCATTCTAAATGGGGGAAAAGTTGAAAGCCTTCCCCATGAGATCAGGGACAAGACAAGGTTGCCCCCTCTCACCTCTTTTATTCAATATAGTACTGGAAGTACTTGCCATAGCAATCAGAGAAGAAAAGGACATCAAGGGCATCCAGATAGGCAAGGAAGAAGTCAAGCTATCATTATTTGCAGATGACATGATATTATACCTAGAGAACCCTAAACTCTCTACCAAAAAACTCCTAGAAACAATAGACGATATGGTTAGAGTGGCAGGATACAAAATCAACACCCAAAAGTCAGTGGCTTTCCTATATACAAATAACGAAAGAGAAGAAAGGGATATAAAGGAAACTGTTCCATTCACAATTGTGCCACAGAAAATCAAATACCTAGGAATCAACTTACCCAAGTATGTAAAGGACCTGTACAAAGAAAACTACAAGACACTGCTCCAAGAGATAAAAGAGGACACAAGGAAATGGAAACACATTCCCTGTTCATGGATGGGGAGAATCAACATTGTCAAAATGGTAATACTCCCTAGAGCTCTGTACAGATTCAATGCAGTCCCTATGAGGATACCGATGACATTCTTCAAAGAAATTGACCAAACGCTCCTGTAATTTGTATGGAACAATAAACCCCCAAGGATAGCTAAAGCAATCCTCGGGAAAAACAAGATGGGAGGCATCACCTTTCCCAACTTCAAACTGTACTACAAGGCAGTAGTAATTAAAACAGCATGGTATTGGACTAAAAATCACTTCAATTCTTAAATCATACCAGCACTCTGAACTTGGGCAAGTTGATTTTCAGCACCAAATTCTCCAATATGAAAATGGTGACAACCAGTTTTTGCAAACAGTGCTTTCTGCCACATCTACACATCTAGCTGAATTGGGTGGATATCATCTTCTCCTGACCCACTTTCCTAGGCATAGTTAGGCAGTCCACAGAAGTGTGCAGAAATCTATCCCCAGAGTTGTCAGACCAAACACGTAGGCTACTTTTAGATTAAGACACATTGCTAAAATTGTAGGAGGTGCCACGTCAGACCAAATCCTGGCTCTCCACTCAGTAATTATTCATGATGCTGCTTAGAGACTATATGAGATGCTGAGATGAAATGCAGATTGTCCACATGCAAAACAAGTACTCACCTGCTGTTTTTTTTTTTGGTCTTTTTGGGTCACACCGGAAACACTCAGGGGTTACTCCTGGCTCTGCACTCAGGAATTACCCCTGCAGTGCTCGGGGACCATATGGGATGCCATGGATTGAACCCGGGTCGGCCTTGTACAAGGCAAATGCCCTACACGCTGTGCTCTCCCTCAGGCACCTCACCTCCTGTATTACCTCTTCTATCCAATCACTGTTTTATAACACAGCTTAATTTCACACATAAAAGGATGGGGTAAAGAAAACAAATTGCTTCTCCTAAGGTAAAAAATTTAGATAATAAAGAAATTAGGACTGAAATTTGATTCAGTGTACAAAGACATCAGTTTAAGTCTCTTCTAAATGAGGAATCAGAGTGATTGCACAGCAGTAGGGCATTTCCCTTGCATGCGGCCTACCTGAATTCGGTCCCCAGAATCCTATATGCTCCCCGAGCACTGCCAGGAGAAAAATGCAGAGCCAGGAAAAAACCCTGAGAATAGCTGGATATAATCCCCCAAAAAAAGAAGACTTCTAAATGAACAAAGAGTACATTATCTAGTCTTTCTTCTTAAATATTATTCCTAATTTTATTAGTTAATGTAGTTTTTTAAACGACATTCAAATACATATATTTGAAATACATCAAATACATGTATCAAATATATCTAATTGTTTATGTGCCACATTCCATGATATGTTTCTACCAAATAAGATCTAGAAATTCTTTTAATAAAATATTTAAATAAATAAACTGCATAATAATAATCCCAAATGACTTAAAGTTTATTACCTCTATTTAGTGTTAGAATATAATGCTTGTAACAAATACAGATTGGTCATACTCATATTTATCTTCTAAATGTCTAAAATTTTTTTTGTCCTCACCATTCAACCAAAAATAATGAATGGGTATCTAAGAAGGCCAAAGTACCTTCTATTGACATTTAAATTTCCTGACAGTCCATAAAAAAGGAGATTAATAACACTACTTTGTGAAAACATTCTGAAGCCTCCTCCAAACCTCTGCCACTGGCTAGATTTTAGATAAAACTTCATAGTCACCACTCAGTGTCAGCTTGGAGAAGAAAATATCTCAAACTGAAGCATTTTTTCCCTATTGAAAGCACTTTCATGCTGATAAAATATAACTTGTACATAATTTACTTCTGTAATGGAAATAATTACCCAAAATGATAGAAGAGATTATTTTCCTATTTCTAATATGAACGCCAACATCTTTCCCCATACTTTTAGCACCACTTTACTATTTGGAGCCAATTTTGCAAAAGTGCACATCATCAAACTCCTTTAGCCATTCATGAACTACATTAATTTCTCTGAATTCTTTAAAAAGATACACCATATTTAATGGACAAGATAGATACTATAGACCTTTCAAGCATCTGAAGGGCAACATAGTGAGGCTCCACTAGATTGAACTGTGCACTCTCATACAATTTATAAAGATTCCTAATGCATTCTTCATTATCATTCTGGTCACTCATGGCATTCCATTATAACTTAGATTGATTCTATTTTCAGAACGAGTCTGGAGATGAGACAAAGAAGTAATTAAGTAGTTTTCAAAGGATAACCACTGTCACCTAAAAATAATTTAAGGAGAATAAAATACCTACCATCCTCAACCACACCAAAAACTTATCCATAAGACTAAAGAACTAGTTTCCTGAGCATTTAAGTTTGGAAAATTGAGAATATAAAAACATAAACAAAAAACATATATGTATAGCTTTTAGGAGTATTTGCATTTAGTCAAGATTTGTTATGAATTTCCATCTTTCTTGGATATCAGCTGTATTTCAAATATAGATGCAGCCTCATGCCACATCCTTAATATGTACTTGTAATTTTAATGTCCCACATAAATACTATATAATGTTCTGTATAAAATTTTGGGCACTTTCCCATACTAGCACACTGCTTCATGAAAAACCAGCATTAATTTTTTTAAAGCATTCAAAATTAGGTCGGCTGAGGACCCAATAAGAAATTAGCTCTGTCCTAAAGAAACAGTGAGGAAAATTGTGTCTGCTTATTTAAAAATAAATAAAAGGACGCTTGTCTTCAGAAACCCTTGAGCTCATTCCGCCAACGTGGCAAAGCGCGAGCCTCAGGAGACCAAATGCTAACGTCCAAGCTTGCTAAACAGTGCAGAGAAGCGATAAAAGCAGACCTCAAAGACAGAAGAGCAGAAATACTGGAAGATGCAGCAGAAGCTGGGGAAAGTATTTGCACTGCCCGCCTGTCCTTCTTCAACTATAAGACCAAGATGACTGCCCTCCGACGCCCTGATGGATCTATCACATCTTCCAGAAAGGCAATGGAGAAGATTATCCAGGACTTCTACTCAAATCTCTTTGATAACCACATCCACCTGCCCACATACCAAATTCCACAGGATGGATATGTCATTCCCAACGTTCTCCCTTCTGATATCCGACATGCCATCTCATCGGTAAAGATGGGAACAGCACCAGGCCCAGACAAAGTCAGACCCGAGCATCTGAAGAATCTGCCGTTGGTACTCATCAATACACTAGCTCGGCTCTTCACACTCTACATGTCCGAATGCAAGGTGCCCACCCACTGGAAAACCAGCAGGACAGTTCTACTGTTCAAGAAGGGAGACATTCACGACATCGGCAACTATCGCCCCATCTGCCTGTTGTCTGTCATCTACAAGCTGTTTACACGAGTCATCCTGAACAGGATTAGCAGAACACTAGATGAACACTAGATGAAGGACAACCATGCGAGCAAGCAGGTTTCCGGAAAGGATTCAGCACAATCGACCATATCCACACAGTAACCAAGCTCATTGAGGTCTGTAGGGAGCACAAGATGCCACTCTGTCTCACGTTCATTGATTTACAGAAAGCCTTTGATTCTGTGGAGACTGAAGCAGTCATCGAAGCCCTAGTCAAACAGGGGTGTTCAAACCCAATACATCAAGATCCTTCGTGAGCTGTATTACGGATTCACCACCAGGATCTCACCATTCTACAAAGAAGTGATCATTGATGTCAAAAGAGGGGGTTCGACAGGGTGATACCATTTCACCAAAACTCTTCAGTGCCACCCTCGAGAACATCATGAGACAATTAGAATGGGAAGGAATGGGAGTGAAGATAGATGGTCGGCAACTACACCACCTCCCGCTCGCTGATGACATCATTCTAATAACACCAAACATTAGCCAAGCGGCACAAATGCTGGCTGACTTCAACCGAGAATGTGGAAAGGTAGGTCTACAGCTGAATCTGAAGAAAACTATGTTCATGAGAAATGAACTAGTTCCAGAGGCCCCATTCACTCTCAATGGAACAAACATCTCTGAATGCAGCAGTTATGTGTACCTAGGTCGAGAAGTCAACATGATGAACGACCTAAAACCTGAGCTGCGCAGGAGGAAGAGAGCGGTATGGAATGCCTTCAAAGGCATCGAAGAAATAGCTAAAAGGACAAAAGAACCTCCCGGCTCCGGGCACATCTCTTCGACTCCACCGTTCTCCCTGCATTAACATACGCCTCAGAGACCTGGGCCCTACGAAAGCAGGATGAGAATGCTATTCGGGTCTCCCAGAGAGGCATCGAAAGAGCTATGCTTTGAATATCACGCCTCACTCAAGTGAGAGAAGGAATCCGGAGTTCTGACCTCCGTCGCTATTCCAGAATCAGGGACGCTGTCTCGCTTGCCAAGGCATCGAAAATTAGATGGGCTGGACATGTAATGCGATTTGGAGACAACCGCTGGACTAGAGCCGTTACCGACTGGATCCCACGGGATGTCAAAAAGATCACGTGGCCGCCCACCTACAAGATGGTCAGACTTCCTTGTTAAGACCCTGAAGGAACGGTTTGAGTCTCTTCATATTCCTGAATCAACCAGATGCCATTGGTCTACATTGACACGTGATAGGGTCCAATGGAAATGTTACTGGCGCCCGCTAGAGCAAATCGATGAATAACGGATTCAAGTGATCAAGTGATTTAAAAAATTCAAATTCAAATATGGCCCCTGATCTAGTACTTTATTTATTTCAAGTAATTGACAAGTTACAACTGTAGCAATAAAGTATGTAACTAAGATGTTAACAAATTTATAAGCTGTTAATGTGTGCAAAAGATAAATTTAAAATTATACATTCTCTCTATAGTATAGCAGAGGCACCTAGAAGTAAGCTTGACCTAGAAGGAAGACTGCTCAGAGCACTCCACAGGTGACCCTTTGGCTTTTAAACATGGATTTTATGGTCCAAAAGATACCACCAGGGTTAAGGTGCTGGCCGATATCCATCACTGGCAGTATTGCAGGTCCTCAAAATACAATAAGGATACATCCCTGGCTTACAGAGCACCACAGAATATGCCCCCCATTCATAACACCCTCCAGGACTTGGATCTCTATAATTGATAGGTCATAAATTACCCTTCCTGATCTATGGTGGCAGTTCACAGGTCTGAAATGTTATTTTGCAGAAGAGGTGACTCTCCATAGAGTTATTCTCTTTATTAGAACTGGGAGCAAATTTCTTTCTCAATCAAGGTATTCCTGCTTAACCCAAAGCATCTAGAAATTTAGTGGCTCTTCAACTACCATTTTTTATTCAGTCAGTAGAAATTTCCTACTCATCTCTTTAAAAAAGTTATCATCATTTAACAAGTGGTTAATCTGAATCCAATAGAAGTATTGTCATCAACACGTATGCACAAATATTGGTATGGAAATATTATTATAGATTATGTTGTTTTATTCCCTCTTAGTGGGCAGAAAATTTTCTAGGTTCTTAGGTTGCAAAAGACTTGAAAATTACTGTGTAAGGTCATTAGTTTAGTGATCTTCAAATCCCAGTTAGTCAAACCTTTTGGAAAACAATATAGACATTCCTCCAAAATCTTGATATTTAACTTCCAAATGACCTAGTAATACCGCTTCTGGGAATATAGCCTGGAGACTAAAAATGCACATCCAGAAACACCATCTGTACTTTACTTCTATACTCATCAGAGCACTAGTCACAGTGTCCAGAAACTGGAAACAACCTGAGATGTTGAGAACAGAAGAAACAACCTGAGTTGTTGAGAACAGCCTGAGAACAGAAGACTGGATAAAGAAACTATGGTACATTTACACAATGGAATACTATGCACCTGTCAGAGAAAATGAAGTCATAAAATTTGCCTACAATTGGATGACATGGAGATTACCATACTCAGTGAAATCAGTAAGAAGGAAATGGACAGATATAAAATGACTGCACTCAACGGTGAGATATTAATATATACCAGTGTTCTATTAATTGTTGGAAATTGTAATGCCATTCTAGAATATAGGTAAAAAGATTTACATGATAACCCCTAAATGTATATATGGTAAGCCACAATGTATAAGAGAAGGGAAGAAAAAGGAGGAGGAAAAGGAGGAGAAGATGAAGACGAAGACAAAGACGACGATTAACGGAAGAAGAAGAAGAAGAAGAAGAAGAAGAAGAAGAAGAAGAAGAAACAAGAAGAAGGAAGAAGAAGAAGAAACAAGAAGAAGAAACAAGAAGAAGGAAGAAGAAGAAGAAGAAGAAGAAGAAGAAGAAGAAGAAGAAGAAGAAGAAGAAGAAGAAGAAGAGGAAGAAGGGGAAGAATAAGAAGAGGAGGAAGAAGAAGAGGAAGGAGAAGGAGGAGGAAGAAGAAGAAGGAGGAGGAGGAGGAAGAAAAGAAGGAGGAGGAGGAGGAGGAGGAAGAAGAAGGAGGAGAAGAAGGAGGAGGAGGAAGAAGGAGGAGAATGAGTAAGGAGGCGGAGGAAGAAGAAGAAGAAAAAGAGGAGGAGGAAGAAGAGGAAGAAGGACTGCTATAGAGGCAGGCTGGGGGAGGGGAGGGAATGAGGGAATCGTTGGACATTGGTGGTGGGAAATGTGCACTGGTGGAGGGATAGTTGCTGCAACAGTTTATGAGTGAACTCAATCACAAACTGCGCTTGTAAATGTCTGTTTCACGTGTTATAATAAAAAATAATTTTAAAGAAATTCTTTTGAATAAATGTCAGACACATTGGGTATAAACTGAGAGTGGTACGAAGTTGTACAGGAAGACTTTGCTGTATCATCATTCAAATGATAACAGTCATTTGAATGATGATAGTAACTCTAATAGTGGGTGTGCGCACAAGACAATAAAGCAGTGGATGCTGAAAACGAGTTGAAAATACATTCTACTTAACTTACAGAACCTAATCCTAGGTCACAAACATGACCAAGATGGTTTGGAGGAATAAATAGTTGCTCCTTCCTGGGTACTGATAAACTTATACAAGATTTTTCTTTTAACTCCAAATTTACCGATCAGATTCCGAAGGAGACTCTGTCAGTATCTACAGTTCTTCATTCTATTTTAAATTTCACCTTGGAAATAGTTTTATATTTCTATACAAAAAGACTAAATTCTCATTTCTCATATACATTATTAAATAAATTTAATGAGACTTTATTACACCACATTTTCAAGACTCTCCCACTCTCTTTTTTTTTTTTTTTGCTTTTTGGGTCACACCCAGCAATGCTCAGGGGTTTCTCCTGGCTCTGCACTCAGGAATTACTCCTGGCGATGCTTGGGGGACCATATGGGATGCCGGGGATCGAACCCTGAGCCGGCACAAGCCGGCCATGTGCAAGGCAAATGCCCTACCCGCTGGGCTATCGCTCCGCCTCCTCTCACACTCTCTTATGCAAGCATACTAATACATGAAATTCAACATTTCATAATTCTCCTATGCCTCTTCCATGATATGTTAGCTTATGCATATAACCAGGAGCATTTATTACAGTCATTGAGAAATGAATATATAAGGAAGATACTTATTGCATGTTCTAAAATGAAAATGTCACACTTTTCAAGATGATATGGAGGAAACATACTTCAGGCAATAAGCCTGAAGAATGTACCTAGAAATTCCCCAAGATTATTACCTTACATTCATAACTCCTTAGTTGTATCTTGGTAATGTATAGTAATTATAAGTATAATGACCTTTGAGTCCCTCACCCAGACAGGTGCTTGGGAGAAATCTGAGTGAAGTCGTATTTATCCCTGAGCCTCATCTATTAAGGAGAGGATGAGAGAGATATTTGCCATGTCTGACTATGTTCATGACCAAGAGTCCCAGTTCCTATCAGATCACACTGTACACTTATTTCTATTTCTAGGTTCTGTCAAATATACCTTTTTCTATTTAGTTGAAAAGTTAACATTTTTAACCTGCTCTAAGGTACCCCATCATTCCTTGTTCATCTCTATTTTCTACAGGCATATTTTTTAATAAATGCTTAAAAAATTTTCTTTTTAAGAATTCAATTTCTATTTGTCATGATCTTCCTGCTGATTTTCCAACCTACTTAGGGTTCAAGGACATATTAATGAAAATGCTTTGCATTAAATAACTGTCATCACAATTCTAACTGATTCCTCATTATGACTCATAATATTCTCAGGATTTGGAGCTTGCTTGCCATGTATATTTTGACCTATTAATAGATTATTATATTATTATTATGTTTATTTTATAGAGTGATGAATTATGGCATTATGGTTACCAATAATTAATTCATATATAAAATATTATATCCATTCTATCCAAATATAGTATTTTGCATACTTTAACCCACTTATCACTATTGAATTTCAAAGTTTGATGAAGTGGAAAACATGAGATATGAATTACAGATTTGCTAGGAATTTATTCAATTTACTACCTTAAAATATGACAATTCATGCTTGAAAATATCTGACAAAGGGGTTGAAGATGCCATATTAAGGGATTGAAATTTTGCAAGTAACTAATCCTTCAAGATGAGATCACAAAATCACCAATTAATCAAACCACAATATTACCCTCTCAAATTGAATTTTTTTTACCAACTAACAACTACCCTTCAATAGCTAAAGAGTAGTTGAAATATTACATTTAACAAAAAAAACTATCCTTTTTGTGCTTCACTACTGACTGCAATTAAATACTGCACATTCAGAAGTTAATGCAAATCTTCAGGACATTTAATTTTATATTGTAAAAATTAAATATGCAAATATAATATGTAACCACAGATCAAAGTCATTTTATGTGGTTATGTTTAAGATATTTCAAACATTACATTCTATGTATAAAAATCAGAGTGAAATTGGACAGTTTCATCTGAGAAAGCTTTTACTTTCTCAAGTCTCTGAAAACAAATTGTAATCAACTTGCATATTTGCTGTATTTTACAACAGGGGCCCACTATTGTCCCAAGTACTGGCATGTGTTTTTGGAAAAGACTTTTTGCCACTCTTGCAACAATCGAAAGCTAGAGAGTAAAATGGTACTTGCTTAGAATGCTGAAAATGCTAATCCTACAGTCTCAGTAGCAGAATTCTGTCTATAATAAAACTTGTTTTCTATACCACTGTGCAAAGAATAACAAGGAAAACCTAAATATATATACACTGGAATACAGATGAAGTTGAAGCAGATGTAAAGCTTCAAATGTCAGAATCCTAAATGTGATGTAAGATAAATTATTTTAAATTATTTAAAAATAACAGGACCATTATTCAATAATCAATAAGAGAGGCACCATAAAAATGTTTCCTCTCTCAAACCAGTAGCAATCATGTATGCCTCAGGGCTTTATTTAGATTTATATAGATGAATATGCATATATATATATGTTTGATTGGGGACCACACCCAACGTTTACTCTCAATTCTGTGCTCAGGGTAACTCACTGCAGTCCTCAGAATACCATATGCAGAGCGGGAACAGAACCGGCTTGCTGTATGCAAGGGAAGATCCTTGAACCCTTTTTTTCCCTCTGGCCTAATTCTTATATTTCTGAGAGTTATATTCTATTTCGTTTGTTTTGGGGTCATACCAAACTGTGCTGAAGGCTACAGATTTGTCAGATTTGTGCTCAGGGATCATTCCTGACAGTGCTAGAGAACCATATGGAATGCAGGGGATTTAACCTGGCTCTGCTGTATACAAGGCGAGTGCTTTACCTTGTGAAGGACTATCTCTCTGGTCCTTGAGGTCTCCTTGAGGTCTATATTTTATAGAGAAGAATCATCTTACATATATTTCTAATAGACAAAATGTAAGCTACTGACATACTGAAGTGGAAAGAGGGCTGTAATTACAATTAACTAAGGTAATTTATGCAAAACGTTACTTTATTCTTTTATATATTATATATTAAACTTGATCAACTTTTTGATTGACTTTTCAATGAAGGAAGAATAAACCCAATTATAAAGCTATTATTGAAAAACTAACAAAAAATCTTTTGGTTAATTTTAAAGCTTTTTTTCCTTCTTAGCCTTCTATACATCTGTTTCCCAAAGGCAACAAAGAAGAAATTGAGAGTTGAGACTTCAGTAAATTGACCAGGATTAAGAATTTTATATTGTCTATTGGATTAATGGACAGAGAATTAATAATGTGAAAATAAAATATTATAAACTCACTTATTCTTCTGTTTAATTCTCTCTTATTCCACTCAACTTTTTCAGTTCTCTTGCATCCAAACCCAGGAAAGATGCCCTGCTCTGAAAGGATGAAGAGAGCCAAAACTAGTTCTTCATATTGCAGACAAAGGCAGGTACAAGTCTCTGTGGTATGAGTAGTGTTGAGGGGTCCCAGATTTGTCCAGACTCACCAAAACTTTGCTATTGGACACAAGATTCTAAGTCACAAAGAAGCAAAAAATTTACTGAGAGTAAAGATTAGAAAAATTCTCTCAAGAGTGACCACTGTGAGAGGCAGCCTTAGAACAGTTTTATAGGTGTTATAGGTGTTCACAGTGCCTTAGCTTGGACCACTAATGGTGCTCTCTGTTTATGTCTTATTTGCCAAACTGGGTTAGGAAACCCTGATACTGGGTTCAGGAACCCTGATACTGGGTGAGGGAACCCTGCTGCTCGATTAGGGAACCCTGATACTGGGTTAGGGAGCTCTGATACTCTTAGACGGGATTTTGATATTTCAATAGTCTGAACTGTGGCTCACGGCATATTCAATGTTAGTCAAACCCTTTGAAAGATGCAAGCTTTACTAGTGACTTTGAATGTTGCTGACCTCATCTTTTGCCCACAATAACTGTTTACATTTGTCTGTATAAGAAATATTTCTGACTCTTTTCCTGCATTGGCCTGGGAAGGCTGCCCACTCTCACCACTTCTGTTCAATATAGTACTGGAAGTACTTGCCATAGCAATCAGGGAAGAAAAAAGACATTAAGGGCATCCAGACAGGAAGGGAAGAAGCCAAGTTATCACTATGTGCAGATGACATGATATTATACCTGGAAAACCTGAAACTCTCTACCAAGAGGCTCCTAGAAATAATACATTCCTATAGTAGAGTAGCAGGGTACAAAATTAATACCAAAAGTCAATGACCTTCCTATATGCAAACAGCGAAAGAGAAGAAAGGGACATTAAAGAAACTATCCTATTCACAATTACGCATCAGAAAATCAAATACCTAGGAATCAGTTTGACAAAGAATGTAAAGGATCTCTAAGAAGAAAACTACAAAACATTACATCAGGAAATAAAAGAAGACCTGAGCAAATGGAGACACATTCCTTGCTCATGGATTGGAAAGATTAATATTATCAAAATGGTAATACTCCCTAGAGCTTTATACAGATTCAATGCAGTCCCTATAAAGATACCCATGATGTTCTTCAAAGAAATTGAACAAACATTCTTCATATTTGTATGGATTAATAAAACTCCACGAATAACTAAAGCAATCCTTGGGAAAAAGAAGATGGGAGGTATCACTTTTCCCAACCTCAAGTTCTACTACAGAGCAGTTGTAATTAAGACAGTGTGGTATTGTATAGAGACAGACCTGTAGACCTATGGAATAGAACTGAGTATCCGGAAACACATTTTCAAATATACAACCACTTAATCTTTGATAAAGGAGCAAAAAATATTAAGTGGAGCAAAGAAAGCCTCTTCAACCAATGGTGCTGGGAAAACTGGGCAGCTACATGTTAAAAAATGAACTTAGACCTCCTTGTAACGCCATGCACAAAAGTCAGATCAAAATGGATTCTAAATCTCAACATCAGACATGAATCTATAAGGTACATCAAAGAAAACATAGGAGAAACGGCTCTACTACATCGAAACGAAAAGTATCTTTTAAAGACGACATACCACTGACCAAGTAAATGGAAGCAAAGATAAACAAATGGGATTATATAAAATTGAAAAGCTTCTGCACCTCAAAAGAAATTGTGAGCAAGATGCAAAGACAATCCACAGAGTGGGAAAGGATATTCACCCAACACCCATCTGACAAGGGGTTAATATCCAGGATATATCAGGCACTGGTAGCCCTTCACAAGAAAAAAACAGTCAACCCCATCAAAAAATGGGGAGAAGAAATGAACAGGAGCTTCCAAAAAAGAAGAAATTCGAATGGCCAAAAGGCCTATGAAAAAGTGCTCTTCATCTTTAATGATCAGGGAGATGCAAATCAAAACAACAATGAGGTACCATCTCACACCACAGAGACTGGCACACATCCAAAACAACAAGAACAACTGGTGCTGGCATGGATGTGGGGAAAAAGGGACTCACATCCACTGTTTGTGGGAGTGCCGACTGGTCCAGCCCTTTTGGAAAGCAATTTGGGCATTCCTCCGAAAACTAGATATTGAGCTCCCATTTGATCCAGCAATAGCACTCCTGGGAATATACCCGAGAGACCGAAAAACACATAGCAGAAACACTATCTGTACTTCTTTATTCATCTCTGCGCTATTCACTATAGCTAGAATCTGGAAACAACCTAAATGCCCGAGAACAGAGGACTGGCTAAAGAAACTGTGGTTCATCTACACTATGGAATACTATGCAGCTGTCAGAAAAGATGAAATTATGAAATTTACCTGCAAATGGATGGACATGGAGACTATCATGCTGAGTGAAATTAGCCAGAAGGAAAAGGACAGATATAGAATGACTGCATTCATTTATAGGACATAAATAGATACCAGTGTTTTACTAAATGTGGGAAATAGTAATGGCAGATTAAAACTCACCATTGAATATACACAAAGAGATTTAAGTGATAAACTCTAAATATCTGCAGGACTAGTCACAATGTGTAAAATAAGAGGGAGAGAGATGCAGAGACAGAGAGAGAGACAGAGAGAGAAAGAGAGGAAACTGGGGTACCTGCTATTGAGGCAGCCTGGGGGTTGGCGGGAGGGGGTGGGGTACATTGGTGGTGGAAATGGGGCACTGGTGGAGGGAAGTGTGCTGGTATACTGTACTACCAAGAACCAATTATGAACACCTTTGTAATTGTATGTTTCACGGTGGTATAATAAAAAATTAAAAAATAAACAAATAAATAAAATTAACTATAGACCTTGTTCTAGACGGCCAAACTTAAGCATGTGTCATCCACACCAACTAGTTCTCTGCATAAGCTTTTTATCCTCTAGGGAGTGGGCCAAACATTCAAAGATAGGACCAGACATTTAGTATAAAAATTAATTGAAAAATTGCCCCATAATGGAAAGCTCTTTATAGATTGTATAGATCCTTTGGACATCTAAATGCCTTGTTTCTCATGCCTTCACATGATTTGAATAGTCCTGTGTTCCTTGCAAAATACTAAAATAATAATCATTTTATAGAACTTAAGTTACTTGCCTTACATGTAACCAACCCTGGTTTTATTTCTGGCTCCAAATATGATCCCTCAGCAAACTTTGAGTGACCCCGAGCGCAGAGTTAGATGTAGCCGGTAAGTGCCGCTGGGTGGGCTCCCAAACTCTCCAAATAAAAATAAGAATTGTTTTATATGTTAAGAGAATTCGAAAGTCTCTTTCACAAAACGAGTGAGTTTTAAACAAAAATAAAAATAAATTTGTAATTCGACTTTATCACAACTTTACTAAAGTAATCTAGAGAGAAAAAACAGTGCCCTTTCCTGAAGTGTGGTTTGTTAAGAGATAATTACTTCTGTAAACTAGTGAGGAAGTGAGGAATTTTTATCTGAAAGATTTTTTTTTTTTTTGCTTTTTTGGGTCACACCTGGCGATGCTCAGGGGTTACTCCTGGCTCTGCACTCAGGAATTACTCCTGGCGGTGCTCAGGGGACCATATGGGATGCCGGGGATAGAACCTGGGTGAGCATGGGATGTGTGCGTGCAAGGCAAATGCCCTACCCGCTGGGCTATTGCTCTGGCCCCGATATCTGAAAGATTTTTAAGAAAAAAAAATCTTTTCACCCATATTTTTCACCCAGATGTTCATTATGATATTATTGTCTTTCTCTAGTTCCATTTCACACAAACACAGCAAAAAGGTATTTCTCTCTACAAATTCAAACATTTTTAAAAAACACTAAGATTTATTGTATATTGTTCCATTGCTTTAAAGTCAACAGTTTCTAAAGTAAACAAATCTTGGCTATAACTTTAATTTTATTTTCTACATCACACTATGAAACAACTAAAACATTTAGGTTCTTCTGTTAGACTAATTTTAAATTATCTATTGCACTTTTGTTCAGGAAAATAAAACTATTGTACATGTTTTTGAAGTGGGAATGCTCACTCGCGAAATTTGTTCCCCTGCCATTTCTAAAAACCACAAGCCACAGAAAAGCTTCTGCCTGAGTTCCAGCCAATTCAGAGAATAACTATCCCAACGCTACTGTTCTTGCTTGTGATAAAAGAAATAGATAGAAATGATTGGGTTTTAATGTACACTTACATGCATTAACAGTACTGTAAAACTTTCCAGAATTTCAAATACAATTATATCTGAAGTGTACTCATGATGAAAGCTTTTCACACTGCTTTTATTCTAAGCAATATTGGAAAGCAACTGAATAATGAATTTGAAACACAAAATCATACATTTCAAAATACTCTTCAAGGCATTAAGCCCAGCATCTAAGACAAATATATAAGCATCATAATAAAGAAACAAAATACTCAAAGGCACCAGAAACTGAGAGTTGGCCTTTACTGCGAAGCACATCACTGTAGGGGGAATGGAGTGTAGAGGACCCTGGTACATGCTAGAAGAAAGCTGACACTAGTGGAGCATGTTGTGTTGAAATGTCTTTTCATAAATAATGAATGTGAATAAATTATTTCAAGTATCAATATAATGAATCACAGTGATTTATACAAGTTTTTACAGGTATATATATGTATATATATATATAGCACTGGTGGTACTGCTAGCTGTGAAAGAAGTTTCAATGTTTATTGAGATTATAATATGCTGCTCAAGGTCTTTAGTACTGGGCCCCAGGCCCCATTATATATATATATATATATTCTTTAAAAAATAGTTACAAACCACAATGCCCAAAGAGAAAGATACAGACATTGGAGAGGGGAAAGGGTCAGAGAGAGAGACAGGGAGAGAGAGAGAGAGAGAGAGAGAGAGAGAGAGAGAGAGATAAGTGTCTCCCATAGAGGGAGTCTGGGGGAGTCGGGGAAGGAGGGAAACTGGGGACATTGGTGGTGGGGAATGTACAATGGTGAAGCAGACAATGGAACATTGTATGACTGAAACTCCATCATAAACAACATTGTAACTGTGTATCTCACAGTGATTCAATAAAAAGTACATACATATATGTGTATATATATGAAGATAAATTTACAATGAGAACTTTTTATTCAAAGAACAATATTAGAATATGTCAGTGTTTTTTTACATGGCCAGAGGAAGTAAGAATTTCATTGCCTGTCATTTGGATATCTATAATGAACTTGTACAACAAATATATTATTTTAAATGCCAGTTGAATGACTCAGTACACATGGAAACATTTTGGGAATGAAAAATTAGAAATACAGGGAGATTTGTTTTAGAATCAAAATGGCAAAGCCAGAATTCCATATGTTCACTCTGGCAAACTTGATTGCAAAGACAGGGGCATACACCCTTGAAAAAATCAAGGAAATAAGGGGCCGGAGTGATAGCCCAGCGGGTAGGGCGTTTGCCTTGCACGCGGCCGGCTCATGCAGGCCTGGGTTCGATTCCTGGCATCCCATATGGTACCCGGCGGCCGCCAGGAGTAATTCCTGAGTGCAGAGCTAGGAGTAGCCCCTGAGCATTGCCAGGTGTGACCCAAAAAGCAAAAAAAAAAAAAAAAAAAATTCAAGGGAAAAAGCTAATTGTCTGAATTAGGATTGTCTTCATCGGTCTTTACTGAAGACTCTCCCTTCACCTCCTGATTCCTTCTGGCTCTCAATTTTCCTGCATTTACTTAGATGCATGGTTCTACTTCATTGCTAGTGATTTTCTGTTTTACCTTAATACTTAAATGTGGGTATTCTTTAGAAGTCTATTATTTGCAATTTAGTTACTGTGTCACCCAAGCAGTGCTCAGAGCACTGGTGGTACTGCTAGCTGTGAAAGAAGTTTCAGTGTTTATTGAGATTATAATATGCTGCTCAAGGTCTTTAGTACTGGGCCCCAGGATAACTCTGACAATGCTGGGTACCTCCATGTCTACACCCTGGTGGCATCCCTAGAGCCATGTTGACTAAACAGGGTCTCTTGTATGCGAGACATCCATCCTTCTACCTGTGCTACCTTATTTGCCTTTTTAAAAAGTTTGAAGTTATACTACATATACATTTGTGTATTGGACTATCACCACCTTTTCAGCTTCCAAAAAAGGAGATTTCTGAATTCTGAAATCTAAAAAACTGATTTCTGAAATCAGTTTGCCCATTGTTGAATTTTACATATCCAGGATAATATCTAACATCTTTTCTTGAACTTTTCCAAAAAAAAAATAAATAAACTGTTTTGATTTCATAATCTGTATCTTTATTTTAACTTTCTCTCTAAGAATCTGTATGTATAATGATAACATCCTACTAAACTATTATGACTTCTATCGAGGAGTCATATATTTGTTCTAAACATACTATGTCTAAAGAGCATTTATAAAATTCCATATTCAACCCCTCTTTCAATCCATTGTCTCAAAATCTTCTTTTCCTATAACCTCGAGCAAGCAGGCTTCTGGAAAGGATTGAGCACAATCGACCATATCCACACAATAACCAAGCTCATTGAGGTATGTAGGGTGTACAAGATGCCGCTCTGTCTCACATTCATTGATTTACAGAAAGCCTTTGATTGTGTGGAGATTGAAGCGGTCATCGAACCCTAGCCAAACAGGGCATTCAAACCCAATACATCAAGATCCTTCGTGAGCTGTATTACGGATTCACCACCAGGATCTTACCATTCTACAAAGAAGTGATCATTGATGTCAAAAGAGGGGTTCGACAGGGTAATACCATTTCACCAAAACTCTTCAGCGCCACCCTCGAGAACATCATGCGACAATTAGAATGGGAAGGAATGGGAGTGAAGATAGATGGTTGGCAACTATACCTCCTCCCGCTTCGCTGATGACATCTTTCTAATAACACCAAACATTAGCCAAGCAGCACAAATGCTGGCTGACTTCGACCGAGAATGTGGAAAGATAGGTCTACAGCTGAATCTAAAGAAAACCATGTTTATGAAAAATGAACTCGTTCCAGAGTCCCCATTCACTCTCAATGGAACAAACATCTCTGAATGCAGCAGTTATGTGTACCTAGGTCGAGAAATCAACATGATGAATGACCTAAAACCTGAGCTGCATAGGAGGAAGAGAGCTGCATAGAATGCCTTCAAAGGCGTCGAAGAAATAGCTAAAAGGACAAAGAACCTCCCGGCTCCGGGCACATCTCTTCGATTCCACCATTCTCTTCGATTCCACCGTTCTCCCTGCATTATCATATGCCTCAGAGACCTGGGCCCTACAAAGCAGGATGAGAATGCTATTCGGGTCTCCCAGAGAGGAATCGAAAGAGCTATGCTTGGGACATCACGCCTCACTCAAGTGAGAGAAGGAATCCGGAGTTCTGACCTCCATCACTATTCCAGAATCAGGGATGCTGTCTCGTTTGCCAAGGCATCGAAAATCAGATGGGCTGGACATGTAATGCGATTTGAAGAAAACCGCTGGACTAGAGCCATTACCGACTGGATCTCACGGGATGTCAAAAGATCACGTGGCCGCCCACCTACAAGATGGTTAGACTTCCTTGTCAAGACCCTGAAGGAAAAGTTTGAGGCTCTTCATATTCCTGAATCAACCAGATGCCTTTGGGATACATTGGCACGTGATAGGGTCCAATGGAAATATTACTGGCACTCACTCGAGCATATCAATGAATAACGGGATTCAAGTGATCAAGTGACATAAATATTTAGTTTAAGTCAGAAAAGGAGGTTGTAAAAACTCATTTCATGTATTTTCTTATAATCAATTGTTCCTCTTATAATCAATTTTTTACACAGCTAATATTTCAGCTTTCTAACTATTAGCAGTCTAAATAATATATATATATGTATATATATATACATATATATATATATATATATATATATTTCTCAACATGTTTTTCATCTGGTTCACTTCTACACTGCCACAAAATTCAGGGAACTCCCCATCTAAATTATACTTTCCTTCAGTTTTTTATTATATTTGTTATCCTTAATATTGCCTGATTGACAATTCCTCTTATCTATTCTTATTGTATTTTATCCAGAAGGATCAGTACTATGTCATTTATAAATAATTATTTATATTCCTCTCTACATCCTCATAATCATTCAGTTTCTCCTACATCACATACACCAACGATCTCAACCTGAACCATTTATAATTTCTTCCACATGCCATGTTTTGTCCTATGGGGACAGAAATATTAATGTGAAATGGCTAAGTGAATAAAAATATTTAAATATATTTATTATCCAAAACCATGAAGGAATATGCTTATTCTAAGTTCTGGTTGAAAAATAAGTAAAAATAAATTATTCTCATTGATGACTACAAATTTTAAAACCTCCTCTGTTCTTCATTAAACTCTATGGAAAAAGAGTTTCCTTAGCCCTTTGTACATGCCTGTGACATGGTACTGCATAATCTCATCTTTGGCTTAGCTAATCAGACATTTGAGTATATGTAATGGAAACTCTGATGTTCTTCAGGAAACATAGATCTTATGGCTCTGTGTCTGTGAACTAGATGCCAAATGCACATAAGTATTCTATCAAGACCTGAACTATGGCTCTTCAATAACTGGATTATTTAGTTGAAATCAACACATTTAGCTGAAAAGAAGTGTAAATACAAAAACCTGATTACAATTAAACATGAGTTTCTTCTATATGGAGAGCAAAACCAAAGATATGAAATTCAAGTCTTCCCTGAAAAGAGTATTAAATCAAATCCCAAAAACAAAATAAATTTTTATGGGAGAAAAGACTAAAAGTATTTAAAGAATAAAGAATACACAAAATCACTGGTATATTCTTTGTGTTCTAATAATTTTTAAGGTATTTTGGGGTTTTTATTTTGCTTTTTTGGTTACATGCAGTGATGTTCAAGGGTTACTCTGGGCTCTCCCTCAAGAATTACTCCTGGCAGTGCCCGGGCACAAAATGGGATTCTGAGGATTGAACCTGGGTCAGTCACATGCAAGGCAAACTCCCTACAAGCTATACTATCACTCTACCCCATACGATATTTCTAGCCTAGGAACGAGTAACAGTAAATGGAGAAAATAGTATTTAATTCTTAAAAAAAAAAATTTCTTGTTTAGAATGAGATATCATCTCACATAAACAAGAAAAAAATTTCTTGTTTAGAATGAGATATCATCTCACAGTATCTCTCAGATACTGGCACACATCCAAAAAGAATAAGAACAACCTGTGCTGGCATGGATGTGGGAAGAAAGGTACTCTCCTTCATTATTGGTGGGAATGCTAATTGGTCCAGAGTTTTTTGGAGAATAATATGGGCATTCCTCAAAAAGCTAGAAATTGAGCTCCCATATGACCCAGCAACACCACTTTTAGGAATATACGTCAGGGCTTCTAAAACACACAGCAGAAACACCATCTGCAACTCTATGTTTATTGTAGCACTATTCACAATAGCCAGAATCTGGAAATAACCTGAGTGCCTGAGTACAGATGACTAGCTAAAAGAAATATGGTACACAATGGAATTCTATGCTGCTTTTAGAAAATAAGAAGTCATGAAATTTGGCTATAAATGATTGGTCATGCAGAGTATCCTGCTGAGTGAAATGAATCAGACAGAACGGAACAGACAGAATGACTGCACTCATTTGTGGGTGTGAAAAGCATAATACAAAACCAATATCCAAGAAAAAAAGAAAAAAGAAACAAAGTTTGGTCCATGGTTGGAAGGCTACTTCAACTCCTTGGGTAAATGACAATTGGGATAGAGAAGTGGCTGCTATGACAAAGATAATGGTAAATGATAATTCTATATAAGAATGCATGGTCAAAGTAGGTAAAGGGGGCCGGAGCGATAGCCCAGTGGGTAGGGCGTTGCCTTGCATGTGGCCGACCTGGGTTAGATCTCCGGCATCCCATATGGTCCCCTGAGCACTGGAGCAATTCCTGAGTGAAGAAATAGGAGTAACCCCTGAGCATTGCTGGGTGTGACCCAAAAAAGCAAAGAAACTAAAGTAGGTAAAGGAGCAAACATGACAAACTCTCAGTATCTGTATTGCAAACCACAGTGCCCAATTGGAGAGGAGGAGAAAAAAGGAAAGTGCCTGAAATTGTGCCAGGCTGGGATGTGTGGGTGGGGAGTGGGGTGGCAGGAGGGTAAATGGGCAAATTGGTGGTGGAAAATGTGTACTGGGAGGGGTGGGTGTTGGAACTTTGTGTTACTGAAACCCAATCAAGAATGGCATTCCAACTTTATCACATAGTGATTCAATAATATAATTATTAAAATATATAATTGCTTAGAGCTGTACCCAGAGGTGCTCAGGACATCCTTTTTCTCTTCTCAGGATCACTCCTGTCAATGCTTTGGAGACGACAAATTTTGTAAGGTAGTGAAAGGGGTTTCAGTTACAGACTAATACTTTACACTCTCTTCTAACTCTCTGAATCCAGAAAAAAAATAGTACAAATAAAAAACAAAGAATAAGTTTATAGCAAAGAGAATCTCATCAGGAAATGTGTGATTTTTTGTATGTTGCAAATTTTTTAAAAATTTAAGCAAGATTTTTACTAACACGAGCAAGAAATTAGAAATAGATGATTTCCAAACATTGTTTTCATAACAATCAATGTGAACAAACTGAAGAAATCCCTATAGAGCTGGAGATGTTAGAGATAGCAATTGTTATGACTGAACAATTCTCTATTATATCAAACTGGCATTCAAGAAAACCAAAAACCATGAACTCAAAGACATTTCCCTCTCAAATATTTTCTGAAAAAGAAAATAACTTGAGAGCACTTGTCTCCTCAAATTCAACCTAGAGATTGTTTTTTTTTAAAGTTCTAGTTCTGCCCTCACAGCACAAACTTTGAACTGCAGGAACAACTGACCTAGTTTCCTAGACATTTTGAAGTTTCAGGTTCCAAATGATAAAGTTTCTAATGGACTTAATCACTCAAAAGTCTCTCTGGTTGCACATTATTTTTTATGTTTAGACTTAGAAATAGTTCAAAAAAAAAGATGACACAAAATATTAATTTATAAACTAAGCACAGACGGAAAACAAGTATATTTTGTATTTGCAACACCAAGTTCCTAGCACAAAGCTAGGCATTTTTGTTTGAGTGAATTATAGATGAGTAATGAGGGAAGCAGTTGTGTAATAAAGCAGTTGTATAAACAAGAAGTTGTGCATCAAGGGGCTGGAACAAAGGGGCAGTGGGTAGGACATTTGTCTGCATGCTGCTAACCCAGTTTCGATCCCCAGCATCCTATATGGTCCCCAGAGCACTGCCAGGAGTAATTCCTGAGTGCAAAGCCAGGACTAACTCCTGAGCATTATTGAGTGTGCATATCTATATTGCTTTTTGGATCTCTTTAATAAAAGTCAACAAACATCTAAACCCCTATTAGGTCTACTCTGTACTAGGCACTGGCTGGTAAAATGAAAATAAAAATAGATAAAATGTGTCCAGAGGACAGAGAGCTACTAGCACTGTGGATAGGTCATGTGTCTTGCATGTGACCTACCCAGATTTGATCCTGGGCAATTCATAAGCCCCCAAATCCTGCCAGGAATGATCCCTGAGAACAGAGTCATAGTATGTCCTGACCACTTCTGTGTGTGACCCCCAAAAAAAAAAAAAAAAGGGTCCATGTTGCAGCAACAGTGTTAATATATCTTCAGTTGGAAATATCACTCTATTAGTATGGACCAGTATTTATTGGGAGAATGTTGGGTCCATTTCTTCAGTGCCAGTCTCTTTAGTTAGGAAGGATAAGCCTAGGTGTCACATCATATATAAATGATCAGATAATCACTTGTATCACTTGTCTTCTGGTTGTTCATTGATTTGCTTGAGCGGGCACCAGTAATGTCTCCATTCGTTGGGAATGAGGCCCACTATTGTTACTGTTTTTGGCATGTCGAATACACCAGGGGTAGCTTGCCAGGCTCTGCCTTGGTTCTAGGTTCATCACAGGGGCCCAGTATTTTTCTTTGTCAGACCATCAAAAATCCAGGGTCCACGGGGCAGAGCAGTCGCTGTAGACAAGCCAGTCTCCTGTCTGCCATCTGCCAGTGCAGCTGGGCACGGCAGCCACACATCAAGGGGCAGTGATCAGATAATAGTGACTAGAATAATTAATAGTCTTGACTGCAACATATTTCTGTGTTTTAAGATTAAAGTTACATAGACTTAGGTTTAAGGACAGAGGAAGTGTTTGCTAGCATAGTGCTATTACAAATACTGTTCCAGATATAACTACATTTTATGATAAGGAATTTGACACTTTTTGAGTTAACATTTCTTACATTGATTTTGTTTTCAAACTCTGCAAGGAGGGCATCTGCAAGGATAACATCTGTGGATCTGATTACAATGGTGATGTGACAACAATTTGAGCCATTGGAAACAAAGGTCAATGTAAAGCTTAAAATGAGATATTTGCAAACGGAACCCACAGTTCTCATTATAACATTTTCTGCTCTTGGGAAGGGAACAGGTGCATTTGAGAATGGTCAGCATCAGTGAGACTTACGCACATGGAACATTATCTTTCCAAGAACTGAATACTACAGTATTTAGTATCAAGGGGATTTGCTTTGTATGTTCAATACATTCATTATGTATGAGCATCTGAAATAAAAGCATTACTTATTTTCTTATAGAAAGATACTGGAAGCCTTGAAACATAAGATTTTTGAAACATTAGGACTGGGATTAAACAAATTTTAAGAAATGGTCATATCAAATGCAAAGGAAAAATTAAGTCTAGATATTTTTGGAGATATACAGTATTAAGCAGTAGTAATTTATGAGTATGCCACAATAGTTATTTAGTTCAGTAATGACAAATTCAGAAATATTAGAGGAAAACAGCAAAATTATTAGATAATAAAGTAGTCAGTGTTAATTTTTTATTAGATTTCTTGATTTTTATGTGCTTTTTTTTAAGGTTATGAAATCCTTTTAATGTGAGAGATTTTTTGCTTTAGAAAACATCTATTGTGAACTACAATTATGACTTTCCATAGGTTATCAATTTTGAGAAATTGATAATTTTTTTAAAATTAAAAAATTTAAATTGGTATGATGAGTGTGTGCCTTCACCCAAATATATCAGAATCAGGTTGGGAATGAGAGAGTCCTGGGCATTTTTAATCAATTATTAAATGATTCTCTACATCCAATGTCTTTAACTTTGATGTAATCTATGGCAGTGATGGGGCCAGCTGCTAAGATTCTTCTAAATTTATTTTTATCAATGTAGGACAATGTTTCTAAAACCTTCATTGCTGCACCTAATTCTTTTTGTGTTTCTGCATGCAATAGCCTAAAAGGTTAAAGATGCATATTCATGATGTTACTTAAAATAAATCCATATATTTTCGGTGACTATTAACATTTAGAATTCCATACTGAGGATAAATGATATCACAGTATTTTGTTGAAAGACTGAGATTTTATAACAGTTCAAACAATGAGGTAAATGTTTTGAGGTATCACAGAAGCTGAATATTAGTGCCAGACATTGGTAGGGTCTTGTATTTAGGGAGCTAGACAAGGTAATCTTCTTTATATAGCAATCTAATTCAAATTAAACTAAATCAGTTCATGTGTAGATAAGGCTGCCCTGCGATAAAAATATTTCACAATGTGCATTTTGTGCACATTGTGCTATGACAATTATTGAGTAAACTTTTCCTGGTGAAGGACTGAGTTTTTAATCCAGAAACTAGATTATAATAAATTCTGTATTTTCAAAGAGCACTGAAAACTTTCTCATGATCACAAGTCATTTGTCATGTCATCTTAATTTTTCAGTTAAGTAGAATTTAACTTTATAAAACTGTATAATGGAGCATGTTCAGCAAATAATTTGATGAATAGAATACAAAAGAAGCAATAATTTGTGTTGCAGGTCGAAGTATACCTTAAATCCTCCTAGCAAATAGCTGCTTCTTCCTACTTCTTAGAACCAAAGCAATTGTTATAACAAATCTGAACTATAGAAAACATAAAATTTAGATACTATTTTGGGTAGCACCACAGAAGAAACAAGTCAGAAACCTGGGGTGTTTGTGTGCTATCACATGTGTCAACCCATTTGACCCTCCAGGTAATCATAGAATTCTACTGATATTGAACAAGACTCTCAAGTAATTCTAAATCATCTCACACCACAGAGACTGGTACATATACAAAAGAGCAAGAACAACAAGTGCTGGAGTGGATGAGGGGGAAAGGGGACTCTCATCCATTGTTAGTGGGAATGTTGATTGGTACAGCCTTTTTGGAAAACAATATGGACATCCCTCTAAAGACTAGAAATTGAGCTCCCGTTCAACCTAGTCATACCACTCCTGGGAATATACCCTGAGAAGCCAAAAACACACAACAGAAAAATCATCAGAGCTTTTATTTTCATAGCAGCTCTATTCACAATATCCAGAATCTGCAAAAAATCAGAGTGCCCGAGAACTGATGACTGGAAAAGAAATGTTGGTACATCTACAGAATGGTATTCTATGCAGCTGTTAGTAAAGATAAAGTTATGAAATTTGCCTATAAGTGAATTGACATGGAGAGGATCATGTTAAGAGAAATTAGCCAGAAGGTAAAAGATAGATATAGAATGCCTGAATTTATTTGAATAATATATATACAATATATAGTATATATACTACATATAGCATATATAATATTTAGTATATATACTATATAGTATGTATACTCTCTCTTTCTTGCTCTCTGTCTATGTATATTATATATATATTAATTGCTATCTTAATTGGTTTTATATATATATATATATATATTAAGATACCAATATGTAAAGTCAGGAAATCATGGATCAAGAGGTCTTGTCAAGGTGAAATCTACCACAAACATGTGGGAGTCAGAGGTTAAGTAAGACAGAGAAGAGAACAGTGTGCTAATAAGTGTTGAAAGTGATAATACAAGCCTAGACTGAGCATTGAATATAAGCAAAAAGATAAACATGTTAAACTCTAAATGTATGTTTTGCAATCCACAATGTATGTGTAAGAGAAGGAATAGAGAAAGAGAGAGAGAGAGAAAGAGAGAGAGAAGAAATAAAGAACCTGCCATAGAGACAGGCTAGGGCAGAGAGGAGGAACTGGGGACATTGGTGTTGGGAAATGGGCACTGGTGGAGGAAAGAGTGCTGGAACACTGTGTGACCGAAACCCCCAAACATGAGCAACTTTGTAATTGTATATCTTCCAGAGGTATAATAAAATATTAATTTTTAAAAAAGGGAGAACATCAGGAACAATATATCTATCCTGCGGAATTTGGTATGTGGGCGGGTGGATGTGGCTATCAAAGAGATCTTAGTAGAAATCATGGATAATCTTCTTCATTGCCTTTCTGTAAGATGTGACAGATCCATCAGGACAATGGCGGGCAGTCATCTGGGCCTTAAAGTTGGCGAAAGACCTGCGGGTGTTGCGAATGCTTTTCCCGGCTTCTGCTGCATTGGCCAGTATTTCTGCTCTTCTCTCTTTGAAGTCTGCCTTTATGGCTTTTCTGCACAGCCTTTCAAGCTTCAACATTAACATTTGGTTGCCTGAGGCTTGTGCCTTGCCACATTGGAGAATGAGCTCAGTAGTTTTTGAAAACAGGGGGTCCTTTTTGTGGCTTTCTCTCTTAGTGTTTTTTTGCACAATCATGGAGGTGCTGAACCAGAAGGTTGTGTTCTTGATCGATGTCATGAATGATGGCATCTTCCTATGTTGCCGCAATGGTGCCAAAGAGTACCCAGTTGGTGATCATTCTGGGAGTTCTCTTCTTAAACTTTGCAGCATTTTCTCCCCGTTGTGTGAAGTAGAATTTTCCACGGAGATGGTGGTCTGATCCTGTTTGGAATTTTGGAATGACAGCAAAATTAGTCAGGCATAACCATCAATTGACCACCTCTGCTTTTGTTGATGACATTGTTCTAATAGCACCAAATATTAGCCAAGCATCACAAATGCTGGCTGACTTCAAGAATGTGGAAAGATAGATCTACAGCTGAATCGCAACAAAACAATGTTCATGAAAAATGAACTACTTCCAGAGGCCCCATTCACTCTCAATGGAACAAACATCTATGAATGCAACAATTATGTGTACCTAGGTCGAGAACTCAACATGATGAATGACCTAAAACCTGAGTTGCGCGCAGGAGGAAGAGAGCAGCATGGAATGCCTTCAAGATCATCAAAGAAATAGCTAAAAGAACAAATAACCTCCAATTCTGGGCACATCTCTTTGACTCCACCATTTCCCCTGCATTAACGTACGCCTCAGAGACCTGGGCCCCACAAAAGCAAGATTAGAACACTATTCGGATCTTCCAAAGAGGAATCAAATGAGCTATCCTTGGAATATCGTGCCTCGCTCAAGTGAGAGAAGGAATCGGAGTTCCAACCTCTGTTGACTATCCAGAGTCACAGGCACTGTCTCGTTTACCAAGGCATCAAAAATAAGTTGGGCTGGACATGTAATGTGATTGGGAGACCACACTGGACTAGAGCTCTTACTGACTGGATCCCATGGGATGTCAAAAGTCCACATGGCTTCCCACCTACAAGATGGTCAGACTTCTTTGTCAAGACCCTAAATGAATGGTTTGAGGCTCTTCATATTTCTGAAGCAAGCAGATGCCATTGGGCTATACTGGCACGTGATAGGATCAAATGGGAAGCGTTACCTGGGCCCACTTGAGCAAATCGACAAATAACAGGAGTCAAGTGACCAAGTGATCAAGTGACAATAAAAAAAATTCTATATTTTGAGGTTATGTGTTACATAAAAGGAAAATCTAGAATAAGATAGATTAAGAACACAACATCCTTGGGCCGGAGCGATAGCCCAGCGGGTAGGGCGTTTGCCTTGCACGCGGCCGGCCTGTGCCGGCCCAGGTTCGATCCTGGGCGTCCCATATGGTCCCCGCGCACCGCCAGGAGTAATTCCTGAGTGCAGAGCCAGGAGTAATCCCTGAACATTGCCAGGTGTGACCCAAAAAGAAAAAAAAAAGAACACAACATCCTTGAATTGAATGCATTTCTTGAGTTCCATGAAATTGCAAATTAATTTCTGCAAAGATAAGTTTTAGCAGAATTGAATAAATTCTTAAATCATACCACTTATAATTACAGAATTATATCATTATTTTCCATACTTTCCAAATATATAGAGAAGTCAATGAGTAGAAATGAATCATGACCTCCCAATATTAAATTAGAATTTAAGAGACAAGATATCATGCAGAAAAAAGTTAAGATCAAAATACAGAGACGAAGGTCAGGATGTTATCCAAGAGGACTTAGAAGCCTCCAGCTTTTTTTGGAATACAAAAACACGAATGTGTCAAGGACACAAACATGGAATAGAGGCACAAACTTTCCTTGGGATGGAAGAGTTTGCAGAAAACATAGTGTGAGCTAACCCAAGAGCTGAGCATGGAGGTAGCCAGGTCTCAACACAGTTGCTTCATGGAAACACTTCTGAAAGCCATTAGCTGAATATTTTTTGTTAAAAGCAATCTTCATATTCTGTTCAAGCTCCTTTAACAAATGCACTAGAAACTAGTTGGCTTAAGCAATGACTGTTAAAGTTCCAAGTTTAGGAAGCCCCGCACCAAAGTCTCTTAACTCATAAATACATTCTCCTTCTATTTGCTTGTTCAGTGTGACTCTTGCGTAGCTTCTTCCTTCTGATTGCAGCCTTAGCAACTAAGATAATACACATCAGACTCTGTCAACACATTATTTTCACCTTTAAAAAAAGTAAAAAGAGATCAGCAGGTATTACCATGTCACCTACACTCCTGTATTCTTGCTTACAGAGTATCTTTCTCACTTTGTTTTTTGCCTTCTGGATTTTCCAGGTAATAGCTATTCAGTAATACATAGCGAAGAGGAAACATTAGGTGTGGATGTAAATACAAATGTATATATGTGTGTATTTACGTTATGTCGATAGTGGTTTGTATTGGGAAGTAGGGCATTTAAATGCTCCTTTATCATGAGCCTCTGGTGCTGTTTTAATGTTTAAAAAAAAAAAGCTTTGGTATTATCTGTCTCCTGGAGTTCACTGAGAGAGAAAATGCAATGATTTTTAAAACTGAAGAGGTGCAGCTGGAGTGATAATATAGCAGGTAGGGAACTTGCCTTGTATCCTACCAATGCAGGTTAGAAACTGGACATATAGTTCTCCAAATCCCTCCATGGTGATCCCTGAGCACAGAGGAAGGTGAAGCCTTGAGCACCTAAGTCCCTTTCAAAAATAAAACAATAAAATGAAGAGGGAGCAATTAAGAGTACAATGGTTAGTGTGCCTCATAGAACAATGAGTAACGTGTTTGCCTTGCATGTGGCTGATCTGACTTCTACATCCACACAGCATTTGGTCCTCGTAGCAGCACTAAGAGTTGGATTATTCTGGGCACAGAGCCAAGAGGTAGACCTGAGAACCTCTGAGTATGGCAAAAAAGAAGAAAAAGAAATAAGTGCAAGCAGTGTTTGAACCACACCCAGCTGTATTCAAAGACTAATCCTGGCTATGTGCTATCAGAAACCATATGGGCTGTCAAAAAACCAGATAAGTTGGTCACATGCAAGCCTAGTTCACTGACCCCTATGCTATTGTTACAATGTTTTTATCTTAAAATTTTAAAGATAATATTATTTTTTATGTATTAACTCTGTGTCAGCACAATTGACCATATCCACATGGTAACCAAGCTCATTGAAGTTTGTAGGGAGTTCAAGATGCCATTCTGTCTCACATTCATTGATTTAAAGAAAGCCTTTCATTCTGTGGAGACTGAAGCAGTCAATGAAGCCCCCTAGCCAAACAGGGTGTTCAAACCCAATACATCAAGATCCCTTCATGAGCTGTATTACAGATTCACCACCAGGATCTCACCATTCTACAAAGAAGTGATCATCAATCAAAAAAGAGGGGTTCGGCAAGGTTATACCATTTCACCAAAACTCTTCAGCGCCACCCCCAAAAAAACATCATGCGACAATTAGAATGGGAAGGAATGGGAGTGAAGATAGATGGTCGGCATCTACACCACTTCCACTTTGCTGTTGACATCGTTCTAATAACACCAAACATTAGCCAAGCAGCAGAAATACTGGCTGACCTTGACCAAGAATATGGAAAGATATGTCTACAGCTGAATCTCAACAAAACTATGTTCATGAAAACTGAACTTGTTCCAGAGGCCCCATTCACTCTCAATGGAACAAACATCTCTTAATGCAGCAGTTATGTGTACCTAGGTCGAGAAGTCAACATGATGAACGACCTAAAACCTGAGTTGCGCAGGGAGGAAGAGAGTGGCATGGAATGCCTTCAAAAGCATAGAAGAAATAATTAAAAAAGACAAAGAACCTCCTGCTCTGGGCACATCTCTTCAACTCCACCGTTCTCCCTGTATTAACATAAGCTTCAGAGACTCTGGGCCCTATGAAAGCAGGATGAAAATGCTTTTAAGGTCTCCCAAAGAGGAATCAAAAGAGCTATGCTTGCAATATCACGCTTCACTCATGTGAAAGAAGGACTCAGAGTTCTGACCTTCGTCACTGTTCCAGAGTCAGGGACGGCTGTCTCGTTTGTCAAGGCATCTAAAATCAGATGGGCTGGACATGAAATGCGATTTGGACACAACTGCTGGACTGGAGCCGTTATCAACTTGATCCCATGGAATGTCAAAAGATCAAGTGGCCGCCACCTACAAGATGGTCAGACTTCTTCGTCAAAACCCTGAACGAACAGTTTGAGATTCTTCGGATTCGTGGAAGCAACCAGATGCCATTGGCTATGCTGGCAAATGATAGGGTCAAATGTAAATGTTACTGGTGCCCGCTCGAGCAAATCGATGAATAACAGGATGTCAAGTGATCAAATGATGAAATGAACTCTGTGCCTAGTAATGCCGACTGACCCTCCTAGACTAGAAGTGAGAAAGGATTCTCATAGCCTCAGACCCCTTAATAAATGAAATTCATAGCACTAAAGCAACTCCTTCCTTAATATTTCTACCTCAACTATATTCCCTTATACTTATTTGACTCCGATATGAGGTGATTAAGAACTATGAAAATAAATTTTTGATAAATCATTTGAAAATTCCATTTTCTAGAATTTTAAGTTGCAAATAAAAAAGCCATAATTCTGGTGTTTTCTATCTCTCTCGTCCTCTCTCCCTCCCCTCCCACCTTCCCTCCCTCTTTCTTTCTCTGTGTCTCTCTCTGTCTCTCTGTCTCTCTGTCTCTCTCTCTCTCCCCCTCTGTTTTAATTCAGAATGTAGGGACATTTTGAACTCTCACACAGGACTATGTCCGCCTCAGGTATTCCCCTGTGGTGTGCGGCTGGCTGGGCAGGTGCCTGCGGTCATGGTAGAGCCCCAGACCTCAGCAGAAGGTGGAACTACAACCCCCAGAAGTCCGAGCAGAAGCGGAAGCAAACGGACATTTTGAACTATCACACCGTCCTGTGTCCACCTCAGGTACTCTCCCTGGGGTGTGCGGGCTGGTGGGGCGGGAACCTGGGGTCATGGTAGAGCCCCAAGCCTTGGCAGAAGGTGGAACTACAACCCCAGAAGTCCGAGTGGGTTGGGGCAGAGCGTGATAGCCCAGCGGGTAGGGCGTTTTGCCTTGCACGTGGCTGGGCCCATGCTGCCTTGGTTCGATCCCCGCATCCCATATGGTCCCCAGCACCGCCAGGGAAGTGATTCCCGAGTGCAGAGCCAGGAGAAACCCCTGAGCATTGCTGGGTGTGACACCAAAACCAAAAAAAAAAAAAAAGAAGACCAAGCAGAAGCGGAAGTAAACGGACATTTTGAACTCTCACACCAGCCTGTGTCCCCGCCTCAAGTATTCTCCCCTGGGGTGTGCTGCTGGCCGGGCGGGTGCCTGGGGTCGTGGTAGAGTCCCAGGCCTCCGCAGAAGGTGGGAACTACAACCCCCAGAAGTCTGGAGCGCAAGTGGAAGTAAACGGACATTTTGAACAATCACACTGGCCTGTGTCCGCCTCCAGGTATTCCCTCCTGGGGTGTGCTGCTGGCCGGACAAATACTAGGAAATTCAACACCAAGGGAAGGTAATACCCTCAAGAAAAAAAGAAACAGTACACTAGAGGAATCTATCCCTGAGCACCGCAACACCATGGGGAAACAATGTAGATCCCCATTTTGAAGAACAGATGAAAGATTCAACCATGAAGACTCAAAAAATAATGCAGATGTGCATGATTTCTCTGAAAATGAATTTAGAGATGAGATTGGTAGAATGCTTAAGGAGCTCAATGAAAAAATGGAGCAGATGTCCAATAAAATACAGGTGAAGATAAACGAAGCAGTTGAAAGGGCAGTCAATAAATTACGGGAGGAAATGAGAGCAGAAATGAGAACCATGCAAATAGAAATATCATCACTTAAAAACTCAGTAGATGAAATGAAAAGCACAATAGGGGCTCTCAATAGTAGGATGACAGCAGCGGAAGAGAGAATCAGTGAGACTGAAGATGAGCGGCAGAAAGCACTCAGAGAACTACATAAAATGGAAAAAAAAAATGAGAAAATGTATCAGTAACTGAACAGATAACAATGGGATGAAGCCAGGCAGAACAACATAAGAATTATCGGAGTCCCAGAGGGACAGGAAAGTAACCCCAAGGAAATTAAAACAGTTAAAAAACATCCTGGCTGAAAAGTTCCTCGAGTTAAAGGATGAAAGCATCCAGATCCAAGAAGCCCGGCGCATACCAGCAAGAAGAGGCCCCAATAGAAAGACCCCAAGACACATCCTAGTCAAAGTAATGGATGCCATAGATAGAGACATAATTCTTCGGGTGGCAAGATCAAAAAGAAGGAAATTGTATACAAGGAGCAACCATTCAACTTTCAGCAGACTTCTCAGAAGACACCCTCCAGCCCGAAGGCAGTGGTGGGATATAGTAAAAAAACTTAATGAAATGAACGCCTCAGCAAGAATTCTTTATCCAGCTAAACTCTCACTCAGATTTGAAGGAGAGATATACAAATTCTTGGATAAACAATAGCTTAGGAAATTTGTAAAATCAAAACCAACCTTAAAATAAGGACTGAAAGATCTACTATAAGACAAGACATAACCCAAAAGAACAACCAACCTATACAGAAAGATGGCACAAAATCCCATGACAATAATATCTCTCAATGTCAATGGTCTAAATGCACCAGTTAAGAGACACAGAGTGGCAAAATGGATCAAAAAATTGAATCCGACATTCTGCTGCCTTCAAGAAAACACACCTGAACAATCGGAGCAAAGACAGGCTCAAAATAAAAAGGCTGGAAAACAATTCTTCACTCAAACAACCCATCCAAAAGGCTGGGGTAGCCAAACTGGTATCCGACAACATAGACTTCAGGCTAAGGAAGGTCAGAAGGGACAATGTAGGTCAATTCTTAATAGTCAAGGGATGCATATATCAGGAAGAAATCACGATATTAAACATATATCCACCCAACGAGGGGCCAGCAAAATACCTAAAACAACTACTAATAGACTTCAATGAAGACATTGACAGCAACACAATTGTAGTTGGAGACTTCAACACTGCTCTGTCAACCCTGGATAGATCAACAAGATTGAAACTTAACAAGGAAATACTGGCCCTAAAAAGAAGAGATGGAAGAAAGAGGGCTGGTAGACATATACAGGGCATTTCATCCCCAAAAAGCTGAATAAACTTTCTTATCCAGTGCACATGGAACATACTCCCAAATAGATCACATGCTGAGCCATAAATCATACCTCCATAAAATCAAGTAGATAGAAATTGTGCCAACTATTTTTTCAGACCATGATGCACTGAAAATGGAAGTTAATTGTACACAAAAACGGAGGCCAATACCAAGTACCTGGAAACTAAACAGCTCACTGCTGATCAACCAGCAAGTCATAAAAGAAATCAAAGAGGAAATCCAAAGATTCCTGGAAACAGATGAAAGTGAAGACACGAATTACCAGAACTTGTGGGATACAGCAAAAAGCAGTGCTAAGAGGCAAGTTCATAGCTCTTCAAGCATTCATCAGAAAAGAAGAAAAGGCCATCACAAACAGTCTGACCTCACAACTTAAGATCTTAGAGAGTGATCAACAAAAGGAGCCCAACTGGAAGCAGAAAGAAAGAAATAATAAAACTTAGAGCAGAAATCAATGAGATGGAATGTCAAAAACAATCCAGAAGATCAACGAATCCAAAAGCTGGTTCTTTGAAAAATAAACAAGATTGATAAACCACTTGCAAGACTTGTAAGAAAAGGAAAAAGAGAGAACCCAAATAAATAGAATCAGAAATGAAAATGGGGACATCACAACAGAAACCACAGAAATTCAAAAGATCATCAGAGATTACTATGAGAGCCTGTAGGCCACGAAACAAGAGAACGTAGAAGAAATGGACAAATTCCTGAATTCCTATAGCCTCCCAAGTCTGCAAAGAAGATTTGGAATACCTCAACAAACCTATCTCTATCGAGGAGATGGAATCAGTAATCAAAATTCTCCCCAAACACAAAAGCCCAGGTCCAGATGGATTCACCAGTAAATTCTACAAAACCTTTAAAGTGGACCTACTCCCAATTCTTTTTTAAGCTCTTCCAACAAATTGAAGAAACAGAAACACTCCCAAATAGTTTTTTACCGAGGCACATATCACCCTGATACCCAAAGCAGACAAAGATGTCACAAAAAAGGAAAACTACAGACCAATCTCCCTGATGAATACAGATGCTAAGATCTTCAACAAAATACTAGCAAATAGAATGAAAAGAGTCATCAAAAAGATTATACACCATGACCAAGTTGGATTCATCCTGGGAATGCAAGGATGGTTCAACATCTGCAAGTCAATCAACATAATACATCATATCAAAAAAAAGACAAATAAAAAACCATATGATCATATCAATAGATGCAGAGAAGGCATTTGACAAGATTCAACACCCGTTCATGATGAAAGCTCTCCAGTAAAATGGGGATTTAAGGAACTTTCCTCAAGATAATCCAGGCCATCTACTACAAGCCCACAGCGAGCATCATTCTCAATGGGGAAAAACTGAAAGCCTTCCCCTTAAGATCAGGGACAAGACAAAGATGCCCACTCTCACCACTTCTATTCAATATAGTACTGGAAGTACTTGCCACAGCAATCAGGGAAGAAAAAGTCATTAAGGGCATCCAGATAGGAAGGGGAAGCCAATTTATCACTATTTGGATATGACATGATATTACACCTGGAAAACCTGAAACTCTCCACCAAGAGGCTCCTAGAAATAATACATTCCTAAAGCAGAGTAGCAGGGTACAAAACCAATACCAAAAGTCAATGGCCTTCCTATATGCAAACAGCAAAAGAGAATAAAGGGACATTAAAGAAACTATCCTATTCACAATTGCGCCGCAGAAAATCAAATACCTAGGAATCAGTTTGACAAAGAATGTAAAGGATCTCTACAAAGAAAACTACAAAAACGTTACTTCAGGAAATAAAAAGGCCTGAGGAAATGGAGACATATTCCCTGCTCATGGATCGGAAGGATTAACATTATCAAAATGGTCATACTCCCTAGAGCTTTATACAGATTCAATGTGGTCCCTATAAAGATATCCAAGATGTTCTTCAAAGAAATTGAACAAATACTCCTGAAATTTGTATGGAATAATATACCCCCCATGAATAGCTAAAGCAATCCTTGGGAAAAAAGAAGATGGGAGGTATCACTTTCCCCAACATCAAGCTCTACTACAGACAGTTGTAATTAAGACAGTGTGGTATTGGTATAGAGACAGACCTGTAGACCTATGGAATAGAACTCAGTATCCTGAAACACATTCTCAAATATACAACCACTTAATCTTCAATAAAGGAGCAAAAAATATTAAGTGGAGCAGAGAAAGCCTCTTCAACAAATGGTGCTGGGTAAACTGGGCAGCTACATGTAAAAAAATTAACTTAGACCTCCTTCTAACGCCATGCACAAAAGTCAGATCAAAATGGATTCTAGATCTCAACAGCAGACATGAATCTATAAGTTACATCGAAGAAAACATAGGATGAACACTCTAAGACATCGAAATGAAAAGTATCGGCCAAAGAAGGGACACACCACTGACCAAGCAAATGGAAGCAAAGATAAACAAATGGGATTATATAAAACTAAAAAGCTTCTGCACCTCAAAAAGAAAAGGTGACCAAGATACAAAGACAATCCACAGGAGTGGGAAAGGATATTCACCCAATACCCATCTGACAAGGGGTTAATATCCAGGGATATATCAGGCACTGGTAGCCCTTCACAGGAAAAAAAACAGCCAACCCCATCAAAAATGGGGAGAAGAAATGAACAGAAGCTTCCAAAAAAGAACAAATTGAATGGCCAAAAGGCATATGAAAAAGTGTTCTTCTACGTTACTCATCAGGGAGATGCAAATCAAAACAACAATGAGGTACCATCTCACACCACAGAGACTGGCACACATCCAAAACAGCAAGAACAACCGGTGCTGGTGTGGATGTGGGGGAAAAAAGGGACTCTGATCCACCTTTGGTGCAAGTACCGGCTGGTCCAGCCCTTTGGAAAACAATATGGGCATTCTTCCAAAAAACTAGACATTGCGCCTCCCATTTGATCCAGCAATAGCACTCCTGGGAATATACCCGAGAGACCGAAAAACACATAGCAGAAACACTATCTGTACTTTTTTATTCATCTCTGCGCTATTCACTATAGCTAGAATCTGGAAACAACCTAAATGCCCGAGAACAGAGGACTGGCTAAAGAAACTGTGGTTCATCTACACTATGGAATACTATGCAGCTGTCAGAAAAGATGAAATTATGAAATTTACCTGCAAGTGGATGGACATGGAGACTATCATGCTGAGTGAAATTAGTCAGAAGGAAAAGGACAGATATAGAATGACCGCATTCATTAATAGGATATAAATAGATACCAGTGTTTTACTAAATGTGGGAAATGGTAATGGCAGATTAAAACTAACCATTTAATATACACAGAGACTTAAGTTTTAAACACTAAATATCTTCAGGGCTAGCCACAATGTGTAAAACAAGAGGGAGAGAGATGCAGAGACAGAGAGAGAGAGACAGAGAGAGAAAGAGAGGAAACAGAGCTACCTGCTGTTTAGGCAGCCTGGTAGTGGGTGGGGGGGGTGGGGTACATTGGTGGTGGAAATGGTGCACTAGTGGAGGGATGGGTGCTGGAATACTGTATTAGCAAGAACCAATTATGAACACCTTTGTAATTGTATGTCTCATGGTGGTATAATAAAAAAATTTAAAAAAAATAATAATTTAGAATGTAGACAAGTCTATATACATTTTGAAATTTTCTCCCCATGAGAATTAATTTAATAAGAATATCCAATCAGAAGATATATCTTTCTTCAAAAAATTCTTTCATTTGTCTTTAAGTCATTGATGCATTTATAATCGCTAGTAATGCTGTCTTTATGGAAATTATTATAAATAATAGATAAATAATAAGCCTATTAGACATGTCTCACATTTTTAAAAAATTTCATGTTATTATCATTTGAATTTGAGATAGTTCCTCACATTAACTTATTTTCTTTGTTAATATTGTCCATTCTGTTTGTTGTCTTTCTGAATAATTTCAGCAATAATGTCCTTTTTTCATGTGAAGTACAATATGATTTACAGTAACAATTTGTTAAATTCAATTTAAAAAAACAGTTTGCAATTTTCTTGAAATTTGCTCTTAATTTATGCACTTTCTGTCTTTTTTCTTTTTTCCTTTTATCTTGTGAGGAACATTTGAACTAATATTCTGACCTCTTCTTTTATTCTAATAATTCTTTTGAATCTAGTGATAAATACCTTGTTTTCTGATTATGTCCTTACTTCTCAATTAATTTCCTTACAGCAATTTTAATGTTTTCCTAGACAAATTATCTTTTGATTTCAATGAAAACATAATTAATTCCTAGATTTGTCAAAGGCATACCATTTTTTCAGAATAATAAATTTTTAAAGCAAATTGTGAATGAAGTAAACATTTAAAAGTATTTTACTAGCTTCTTATTAAAATATATTTATAATTCTTTTAATTGGAAAATATAAGATAAGACACACAAAATATTCTGCCTCTGAATTTTCTCTCAGCAAAGTATATCCCAAGGACATATTTTCTCAATGTCAAAATGACCCAAAAAAAAGATTGTTTCTTCTTCTCTCTGAGCCCTGTGCTAAGATTCTGGTCTATTTACCTCTTCTAAAATATATTATTCTCAAGATGGTATTAAGCTGAAGCAAACAACTTTGCCCTTGATGAATAATTGAAGAGGACAGGTACAGGTGAGTTGGAGACAGACAGAAAAGAGAATGGTTTCTTTTTCCTGAAGTGACAGGGGGTAAAAAACATCATATGGTAGTGTATTGCCCATTTAGCAATAAAATTGTTATGAGTAGATCCTATTTTATATATATTTTACCATATACATTTGTAACCCATACATACAATAGCAAATGGAAGATAAGGAAATCCTGAGATGCTGGGCATGTTTATTACTTTATTTTGGTGATGGTTATTGTTTTCATAAGTTCAACTTAAAATTGTTTAAAAACTGCATGTAGTGTTTGCCTATAAATTGGTACTTTAATAAGGATATTAGAAATTTATACCATAAATTTGCGAAAGCTAAAAATAGTAAAGATAGTTTGTTAAAAGAGACTAATATCGAAGCCCTCCTATGCTTCTGACTCTGCTTTGAACACAATCCAGGGCAGACTGAACAGAGAGAACTAAAACTTCAGCTGAAGAGGAACTAGGGCTTATTATATGGAAGAGGTAAAGGATGAGTTAATTAGAATATAGAAATCTTATAACATCTGAGACAAAAATAAAATCCATAGTAAAAACTGTCTGCAATTTAACGAAGTAAACTGTTTTGTGGTATAGATTCAGAGTACAATTATTTTTAATTAAACTTAATTATTATAGTTGGTATCGTTTTGCTGGATTTGGTTCAACAAAATTTTGTTGACTTATTTCTGGTGCTGTGCTAAGTGAGTACTACTGGCAGGGCTTCTTGAGGGACCTTATGGGATGCTGGGGATTAACCCCAGGTTTGGCATATGCAAGGCAAGCACTGTGCTCACTGTAGACTATCTCTCAGCACTTTACATTATTTTTAATAATAGTGTTAAACTATGATTTTAGTATACAGTTACCACGCCTCATCACCATTAAAATGTCCAAAACATTCTACCAATGTCCTGTGGCATTTTCAGTCCACCTTTCTATTGCCTGAACTTTAAGTGCCCTATTTGCTTTACATTCCAAATGTAGTGATCCAGGGTTATGGGATCATTATCATTTTGGTATTGTCCATTCCTTAGCAGTCGCATACCACAGATGAGTGAGGTAAGCCAGTATTTATCATTCTCTTTCCTACTATCTCACTTAGCATGATGCCTTTCGGTTATTCAAGTTGCAGAACACTTTTCCATATATCTGCCATCCAAATTAAGTGTGTTATCGCTCTCTCCCTCAAACTTAGATGGAGTTATTAGGACATTGGTTGTTGGAGCATTGTGGATGCTTAGTACATGTTGAATATTAACCCTTTCTCTGGAATGCTCTTTGGAAATATTTTCTCCTATTAATAATATTTGGGCAAGCTTCCTTTACAAAAAATTTGTATAAAATCATAAAATTTCCAAAATATCAAAGCAATAGTTTGTGGGGGGAAATGTAAGTACTGCATTTTATGACTTCAAAATTGTACCATATAACTATAGTGATTACACTGTAGGGATAGAATAAAGATATTCTCTCAAATCACTGGACTAGAATTAGGATCCATGAGATATATACTCAAATTTATGGACTACATAATGTGATAAAGGAGCTGGGTGCATTAAGTGGAGCTGGGAAATAATCTCTTCAACAAATGGTGCTGGAAAAAGTGGAAAGCTGTAAGCAGGAGAAAAGAAAATAAAGATAAAAGAAACCAGATTCCCTACCTAACATTATACACAAATGTTAATGCAAGAATCCATAGGACATATTGAGGAAAACAGACCCAATTCTCAGGATATGGACTTCTAAGTTATTTTCACCTATATAGCCTGCATTCAGCAAAGACAAAAAATAAATGGGACTAAATAAAAATAAAAGATTTTACAGAGACCAAAGCAATAATATAGCATCTAGGGTGCTTGCCTTGCACACAGTCAAATGGATTTGATCCTCAGCATCCCATTATTGTCCCTAGAGCGCCCACGAGGACTAATTACTGAGTGCAGAGCCAGGTGAAATCTCGAGCATCACTGGTTATGCCCAGAAACAAAGAGAAACCTCATGTCTTTACATAGCAAAAAGAAATAGACTAATTATGAACCGGACAATTTTTTATTATTTAGACACTTGTTCAATAAAAATCTTGATTGAGTACCTATTTTATGCCAGAAATATTCAAAACAATAAAGTGTTATTTTTGTTTGAAAATAAAAAATAATTGACTAAACTAATAAAACAAAACTTTTTTTCCTTCTTTTTTCAGATTGAAAAAATATATTAGTAAATAATATGTTGTTTTAATGGAGGCTATAGTAGATTAGATTTTACAATAATCTCAGTGGCAAATTCAAAAACAATAGAAGCTACATCCTATATTAAGTATTTGATATATAGACATTTATCAAATGCTTAATGAAATGAGCAAAAGCTAGTTTTTTTTATTTTAATCTATCAGACAACAAAGGTCTAAAAATGATCAGAAGCTGGAGATTTAAAAGTAAAATATATGTCACATTGGAGGAATCACTCCCATATCTTTTCTATATATACATTACTTTGAAAGATGCTTCTGACCTCAAACCTTTATGAAGGACTTTGACTACATTACTCACAATTTTGAATAGTATGCCAGGAATTTGGAGACAGTGTTGACTCCTGCTTAATCTAAAGAAGTGAATTATGGTTCCTTACTTCCTCAGATATTGGCAACAATATAATCAAGAATTTCCAAATAAACTCAGACTAGTGTTTATCTGAGCCAGATGTAGGTTGCATGGGAAGAATGCTTGCTTCAATGTTCTAGTTCCAAAGTTAGTGGTATTGTCATAGGATTGAAAAAATTACAATAGAAAGTTGTCGAGGTGTTCCTTACTCCATTTTAGAATCGGTTGCACCTTTATCAAAGAATAAATGATCAAGTGTTTGAGGTTGGGTGTTAGGATACTCAATTCTATTCCATAGGTCCACAGGTCTGTTTTTATTACAATACCATGCTGTTTAAATTACTACTGCCTTGTAGTACAGTTTGAAGTTGGGAAAAGTGATGCCTCCCATCTTGTTTTTCCCAGGATTACTTTAGCTATCCTTGGGGGTTTATTGTTCTGTTTACAAATTTCAGGAGCGTTTGGTCAATTTCTTTTGAAGAATGTCATGGGGGGGTATCCTTATAGGGACTGCATTGAATCTGTACAGAGCTCTAGGGAGTATTACCATTTTGACAATGTTGATTCTCCCCATCCATGAGCAGAGAATATGTTTCCAATTTCCTTGTGTCCTCTTTTATCTCTTGGAGCAGTGTCTTGTAGTTTTCTTTGTACAGGTCCTTCACACACTTGGGTAAGTTGATTCCTAGGTATTTGATTTTCTGTGGCAAATTGTGAATGGAATTGCTTCCTTAATATCCCTTTCTTCTCTTTCGTTATTTTGTATATAGAAGAGCCACCGACTTTTTGGGTGTTGATTTTGTACCTTGCCACTCTACTATATCGTCTATTGTTTCTAGGAGTTTTTGGTAGAGAGTTTAGGGTTCTCTAGGTATAATATCATGTCATCTGCAAATAATGATGGTTTGACTTCTTCCTTGCCTATCTGGATGCCCTTGATGTCCTTTTCTTCTTTG